>JANAVB010004443.1:0-69948 GCA_029216955.1 Iris pallida | reverse complement strand
ACAAGAAGAAATCCTTTGTTCCAAATATTTGGGTTTAGCCATTTGAATATTTTCATCCATTCAACTCTGTTAAGGGCTATATCCTCTGTAACATAAACAAAAGGTAAAAACATATCATTCTTTAAGACTCAATCCAAGTTCATGTAGGCCTACCCCTACCCCTACAAGTACCAATTCCTTAGCCAATATCACGGCCATGATTTCTTATTTTTGGACATTATTGACATGATATTTGTATATTAAAAGACAATCTACCAGAGGCAATAACAAAGTAGAATCATTTCACATTCTTGAAACTGCAATTTTGCTGAGTTTTCTTTCATTTTTGTTTTTCAGGAAAACTCGTACTTCTATTCATACCCCTGGTTCTCCTCCAATGTTGCCTGATGAGCTTTCTAACTCAAAGTTACATTCTGCTATAGAAGGAGCAAATCTGGTTTAATTGGATGTTAGATTGCATGAGACTGCTATAGTTGTTGCAGAAGAGGTAATTATCACCTTATTCCATGCACTAACAGTTCACATGCATCATCATTCTGCACCAGCTCACTGTTTTAATAGGGGAACCCTAATGAGCAAACTTAGTTTCTTCTTCTATATGCCACAATTATTATGGTTGATAAGCTTAAACATGTTCTGAGAAAAAACACTAGCTGCAGATGGCTTGTCTAAGCTGCTTTGTTTATTTATTTATTTTTTTGACAACAACTGGATAATGATTGAAGTTAATGAATTGCAGGTTAATAGGATACTTATACCCTCTCCCTATTTTTCATGATCTGTTGCACATCGGTTGAAGTTTAATTATTGGGCATAAATGATTACTAAACTATGCTAATAGTATAGTTAAGCAGGATATCTGTGATTTTCTTTTTTCGTGCAATGAACTCCCTAAACTTGATGTAGGACCAAGTAATGAATTTCATACATCCTTCTTTTTCTAAATAATAGTTTGTTTGACCATTTTCGGAAATAATTTAAATCTCTTGAATATGCAATCTTGCATATCTTGTGAAATCTTTATCAAATCCTAACCAATTCCTACCAAATCTGCAACACTTTAAAATTAAATATTTATATTTTAAATCAGATTTGGCTGGCCCCTACATCCCTTAAATCTCTAAAACTGAGCGCTTCTACCCTTTTCCTTTTCCGCACGCATAGGTTTTTCCATCGGCCAAAAAAGTTTATAATCGACCACTTCAAGCCCTTCCACCACACCTTACATAGCCCTAGGAACCTCCTCTAGGATCCCACTACCACACCTCACATAGCCCTAGGACCATCCTCTAGGACCCTATCACCTTTTCGAGGAGCCACAAAGCTTTGTTTGGTTGGCACAATGCATGGAAGGCACCCTAAGTTGGTCGAACTTGGGCTGAAACCTCATAGCAGGTATGCTAATTTGTGAATGAGATTTCATCTACTTTTTTGTTGTATGTTTGATGCAAAACCAAAACTAGATTTTAGTTCTATGTTTCTACTTCCATCTCCAATTGGCCACTCACGTGGTTCCGTGCGGTTTGTCTGTGACGTCCGTTGCATGAACATGTGTCCAGGTTGAACCTATTTGTCGCGTGCGACATTTTAGTGACTTGTCGAGTCCTTCGACCTCTTAAAAAATATTGGTAATGCTCTTGACACCATGTTCTATTAGTCTAATATGCTTGTGGTCATTTGAGTTTTCATATTTTATTAAAATTTGTCTCCGTCATGTCAATTTCGGAACATTGAAATACCTAGAATCTAGACTTCCTTTTATAGAACTTCTCTAAAATAGTTGTAGAAGCATGGAAAATACTAAAGAAAATGACTCATGCGGCCAAGGAATCCCATGCGGCTCAGAAAGCCCATGCGGCTCGGAGAGTCATGCGGCATAAGGGGCTATGCGGTCCAAGATATCCCATGCGGCTCAGAAAGACACGTGGTAGGACAGCCCTCTCCTTTGCCCTCTCGCATTAATTGCTTGACGGCTGACACCTCTGAAAAAGTGACAGTCCTGACACAGAAAGAAGTAATTATGACTCTGTCATAATGACGAATCTCTAGGGAAGAGAAAAGAGATCTCTGACACAAATCCCCCAAGAGCCATAAAAATTCTACGTGGCCTTGCCACGTGGGCGTTCGTATGCGGCTCACTTCTCATGCGGTTCTGAGTGAATCCGTCCTATGCAGCTCAGGCCTAGAAAGCCTTATGCGGCTCGAGCAAAGCACTTCTCATGCGGTTCAGAGTGAATCCGTCCTATGCGGCTCAGGCCGAGAAAGCCTCATGCGGCTCGAGCAAAGAACTTCTTATGCGGTTCAGAATGAATCCGTCTTATGCGGCTCAGGCCGAGAAAAGCCTCATGCGGCTCGAGCAAAGAACTTCTTATGCGGTTCAGAATGAATCCGTCTTATGCGGCTCAGGCCGAGGAAGCCTCATGCGGCTCAAGTAAAAACTCCTCATACGGCTCAAGAGGATCATCTCCATGCGGCTCAGGTAGATGTATCCCTATGCGGCTCACAATGATTACCTCGATGTGGTTCAAAAGCTCAAGGGAGGGCCACTACCCAGACAGCCCTGGCATGTGGCCCTAACCCTATGCGGCCCAAAGTCATATGCGGCTCACTCGTCATATGGTTCAGATCCTCCAATGGCTCCTAGGACACGTGTCCTAAGCCGATTAATTTCTCAGATTTACTGTCATCAAAGATTGGGTCAAATCCCAATAATCTGGGACACGTGGCAGGAGAATAAATTTAATTTATTCCAGACATCAGAGATCATTATGAGGAAGATTTATTCCAATCAGCATTAATTGCTAATGGGATTTGGTGTAATCTACATTCGATGGCTCAGATTCGTCACAATCAAAACTGAACGGCCTGAATTGACCTATCTACGGGCCGCCGCCATCTCCGAGAGCTAATCATTGGCAATCCTAATGATGCCTCCACTATTATAAATAGTAAGGTGCCATTCTCTTGTAAAAATATACACGATCAGAAGGAGAGACAAATAGAGCTCCCCCCCTAATAATCAGAGAGAAAACCACAGAGAAAGAGAGAAGTCAGAAGAGCAACCCGAAGGAGAGCATTTCTTCATCGACGCCAACTATCTTTTCACAGGAGCCAAGGTTGCATACCGATCGTCCAAGGAGTAAGGTAGGGCTGCCGTCGCCTTTCCGAGCCTCTATCGTCACCCCCAGAATCTAAAATAAACAATTGTACTTAGATTGCTGTACCTAGGTTTTCGTCCCTAGGCTTTCTTTGTACAAGCGAGTTTGTAACGTGAAGTAAAAGTCCGGTCCTCCGATAATTGTTCTGTTTTTTTATATTTCATGGCAAACACGATGGCGAATCTGCTGGGGACAAACTTCTCCACGGCTGAGGAGTTGGTGACGCAATCGGATGCAGCCAAGCTTGGCTCCACGCAACAAAAGATGGTCGTCCGCTTCGACCAATAGGCGTTTGAAGAGATGCTCTCCGAGGGAAGCGCTGGCCCGGTCCAGAATCGCACCCGCACGACAAAGGCTCGCAGAGAGTGGAGGCCAAAATCATTTGCTCCTCCCCAAGCCCTCGACAGGATACCCTCTGTTGTTCAAGACGGCGAGAAGGACTCTTCTGCGGCCCCACTTCAGACCGTAGACAACTCTGCTATCCCCAAGTCCGGCAGAAGAAAACACTATCATGCTGGACTTGCAGGGGCAAAGAGGAACTCTATAGGATCAGAGCCGCATAAGGACGTTAGCCGTAGGGAGAAAACTCATACGGCTACATCAGCCAGCCGCATGAAGAAAACTCATGCGGCCACAACTGTCAGCCGCATAACTTATGCGGCTACAGCTGCCAATCACATGGATGAAACCATGCGGCCAGGAAAGTCAATCGCTTGCAGAAAACCCATACGGCCACAATTACCAACCGCATGCGGCCAGCCTGCACGGTCGTGGCTCCTAGCACAAAAATAATTCATCCGACGGCAGAAGACAACCGCATGCAGACAGCCTGTACGGTACCCAACCCTAGCCGCATAACGTCCATTCCACGCTTCTCTCGATCAGTCTTCGACCGTCTCTCATGCGGTCCTGACCCTGATGGTTCTCTGGATGATAAGCCAGACTCTGTGGTATTCAATTTGGACTCCTCCTATTACGCACCCGTAAGTGCTAAAAGGAGGAAGTCTAGGGCAGCGCGGGCTCATCAGGTCCAGTCAGCTGTCCCAACCTCTGACTATCGGGGCGTCCCGTTGATTATCACACGGGCCTCGGATGGGAAGTTGTATACAACCGCTCGAGTCCAGCCCCCGACGACAAACGGACAGAGTGGTTCCTCTGACCTGCGGGAGGCGATCCTCCACAAACGCAAGGAAAGAGGAGGAGTATCGACGTGCAAAGAGTCCTTTCTTGGACATCGCTGCACCCAAATCATCGTCAACTGCTGTTGCAACAACGCGGCAGTGACAGAAGATCGGCCATCCGTCTTCCAAAGACTACAGCATCCGAGCTCAGAAGATGAGGCACCTCCTGTTGTCTCCTGCAATTCCGCTCAGAAGGTCCCTGTCGAAGGGGGGGAAAAAGACAAGCATCTCCAGTCCCAAGATATCAACCACTACAGCTAAGAAACTGTCATCTAAACGGTTGTCTTCCACCGGAGTATTCCAACACACCCGTTCAAAGACGAAATCTGCTGCAGTGGGAAATTCATCATCCACATCGCTGGGGTTGGGGGTAGCACTCCTCCGAACATCCGCAACAATCCGATGTTTCAAGGAGCCAAGCCCGGGGAAACGACTCTCCCATCAGGTACGACAGGCACCGATGTCCCCGAGGACATCTATGACTCTCAAGATGAAGTAGATTCTGAGGCTGGGGGTACTGTTCCCTCCTAGTCCGAACCAGAAGACAATATTCCCATATATCCCGATGACTTCTCGGTACATGGGTACGACTCCGAGGGCACATCCTCCACCGTTCCTTCCATCACTCCTCATGTAAGGATGGTGTTCATGACGGACAGCAATCAAGGTGGTTCCAATGATCGCCAGCGTATCGACAATCTCGAAGCCATATTACTTGCTTTGGTCAAGTCTGTAGACGAGATTAAAGCAGCCCTTCCAACTCTGCAAGGAGGGACGCCTGGCCAAACAAGCGTGGGTCCCGCAGTCAATGCGAACTCGAATTCGACGGCACCAAACCCGGGCAACAATCCTCCCGAAATAACAGCCCCTACCGCGACAGATGAGGCCCGAGAAGTAAGAAGAGAGGTTCAGGAGCTCCGAGCCATGTTCCATGCCCGAAAAAACGCTCAAGACCTCAGAATTAGGCAACCATACCCTGCTGAATGGAGGGATGTTCCATTCCCACCAAAATATAAGCCGTTCAATATCAACCCATATGATGGCAAGACCTCAGCAAGTCGGTACATCACTTACTTCGAGGTCACCACCGACCATCTGCCCCATGATGATGCTATCGTCACTCGATTATTCATTAGGGCATTGGAAGGAGTCACCTTCGACTGGTATCACAATCTGCCGGACAACTGCATCCACTCCTTCGCTGGCTTCAAGCGCCTGTTCTTGGAGAGGTTCTACGAAGTAGGGCAGGACGTCACCATGTCCACCCTCATGGACGTCGTCCAAGGGGAGAAGGAGTTGACAAGGAACTATATTGAGCGGTTCCGCCAAACCGCCATGAAGCTGTCCTCCGGAAATCCAGATTCCTTTTTGATTGAGATCTGCCAAAAGAGACTGCTTCCAACGATCAGTCTCTGGATGGGCGAAAGTCAATTCAGAGATTGGAAGACCTTCATCATCAGCGCCACAAGCGCCGAAGAACGACTGAAGAAGGCTTGCTAACTGGGATTGCACATCTCGCAAGGAGAAAGCAATGGAAAGCGTCCCAACAACGATAATGGGGGTAACCCCTCCAACAATCGGGACAGCAAGGGAAAGCAGGCTATGGTGGCCGATACAACACCAAAACCTGAGCCGAAGCCCGTAGACAAACAATGGCCGCAAATCACTTACTCCTTCGAAAACAGTCACGTCAAGCCCATCTTGGACATGCTCATACAAGGGGACAGGATTCAGCTTCCTCCACCAAGACGGAAACCACGATCGGCAGAGATGGAGAATCTAAAATACTGCCATTATCATCGCTATGTCCATCATGCTACACATGATTGCTACAAGCTGAAACGGTACATACAAAACCTCATCGATTCGAACGCTCTGGTCATCGATTTCGAAGAGGTAACCGTGGCGGCCAATATGGTGTCCGTACAATTCGGCAGCTTCCCTCCGACGGAGACTCAAGACAGGGTGGTCCCCGTCCCTCTAGCGACAATAGAGATTACCAATCTTCCACCTCTCCGAGATCAGGCTGCCGGTCTAGTACCCCTCACCACATCTCGAGGAGAGGTCATGTGGATCCATCCAGACTTGGTGTCAGAAGTTACTCGGCCCACACCATCTTCCACCGACAAGAAGAAAAGTGGAAAGGTCAGGACCTGCCACACAATCTCGACAGACAACGAGGAAGCTACAGCCGTCGTCACACGGTCCGGAGCGCAATCCCAACCTATGGTTGACAATCTAGTTGAAAACCATCAACCCACTACAGCTGATGCTCCGGGACCGGCTCAGCCTTCAACGACCGACAAGCCCAGGCCGAGGGAGACTTGCTTCGACAAATCCCTCCGAAAAGAAGCAGCCCAAGGGCTAGAGAGGCCCTACAACTTTGACATCTTAGCGCAATTGGCTAACACACCGGCCAAGTTATCACTATACGAACTCCTGAGGCTCTCCAAGGACGTTCGTATTGCATTAAGCGAAGCACTCCAAAATGCCGATGTCTATCTGGCTCAATCCAACCTCACCGGGGAGGACTCACCTATGGATCTCCAGGACAGTGCCTGTACGGGAGCAATGCCCAACATCGTCTTCACTCCGCAGGATATGCTTATCAAAACCAACCTGCACGATCGCCCACTATACTATACTGGATACATCGGCGACGTGAAGGTGGATCGGATGCACATTGACCCAGGCTCTTCCATAAGCATCATCCCGAAGGGTCTGCTACACCATCTCCGCATCCCAATACATCGCCTGACACCTACAAGCACCGCCATCAGCGGTTTCAATTCGGGCAGGAGCTACCCTATTGGGAAAATTCGTCTGAAGTGTCAAATTGGCGACCTCCAATCCGAAGTCACCTGCTACGTCATCGATGCAGACACTTCTTACAAATCCTCTTAGGGCGCCCATGGATACACGATTATATGATCATGCCTTCCACGCTGCACCAATGCTTCAAATATGTCAACAAATACGGCTTTGTGAAGACGGAATTTGCTGACATCGACCCCTTCAAAGGGGTTGAATCTTACTACTCGGACTCCTGCATGTACAAAAAGTCGAAGAGGCACCTTGATGAAGGAAACGTACAAGCTCATACCGAGATAGCTTCGGGATCAGAAGAACCTCTGACGATCCACCTCCAAGCTCGTAAACCAGGCAGGTCCGCACCCCTTACTGCCACTCTGCGGAAGGACGCGATCAGCCTCTCGGCGTAGGAGAAACATATGATAATCCGGCTGCCAAGGTCCGGCCAAGTGTCGAGACCCACAACGGGGCTACTGACAATCAGACTGCCGAGAGTTGGTCAACCCCAAACGGAGAAGCTCAATCCCTCCGATAGGCCACTGACGATACGCCTACCCAAGAAGGGTCGTCACCCCGATGCAAGGTCTGACACTTCTAGCGAACCGGCCACTCCTCGCTCCGCCTCGAGTGCCAAACTGGGGGTCGCTAGTCTGCCAACAACTCCACGCTCTGCTCCCTCAGCTGAACCTCTGATAATCAAGCTGTCCAGGGCGTCCTCTCAGTCTTCATTTACATAGGGGGTAGACGAAGAGGAACCGGAGCTAGCCAAGTATGTGGCTGCCCATACTGATGTTCCCTCCGCTGATGATGTAATCCCCCTAGAAAAGATACCTTACTTTATCAATAAAGGGTTATCTTTGAACTACACCGAGCTCAATAAGCTATGTACAATATATGCTATGGAATACGGTATAGGCACTCACCTGTACACCCAAGTGACAAATGTGTACCCCGCGATCCAGCTTACTCCAGTAGAAGATGCTTACCGAATAATCGAGGGAGGGGACCATCCAATCATTCGGCCGGACGAACAACCCGCATCCCTCCACCATGAAGGAAACCAACCTCGGGTCAGATGCTGGGAGACTGCCTCTGTATCTGTATAGCCCACAATCCAATATCTCATGCAAAAACAGGGGTGTGATCGGGAGACGACGCCAGGTTTAAACTACGACACTGGGCGACAATTACCTTTGAAGCCGCCAGTCCCGGCGGGTAAACCACGGGATTACTATAACAAAACTCGATGCGGGCTAGGGTATGTAACGCCCACTACGACCCCCGAGAGTTCAGATGAAGAATGCGACTGGCAGTCACATTCAACCGGGTCACCAACTTCTGACTCAGATACCAGCATCGGAGACGTGTTCAGACAAGTCATGACAGTCAACATGGCATTCGCTGACGCTTACGAAGAAGACGAAGACATCCCTGAAATCTTCGAGCTAGAACCGTGGGCCCAGCAGTTGGACGCACAATAGGAAAAGCGGTTCGAACAGAGAGAACCTCCTACTGAAGATGAGGTCATACAAGTGGATCTCGACAGCGAATCTTCTCCAAAACCAATTTTCATCAGTAAAAGCCTAACAGACGAAGAACGGGGGTCACTGCTAGAACTTGTCAGAGAATACTTTGATGTGTTCGCCTGGAGCTATGAAGACATGCCAGGGTTAAATCCCGACATTGCTCTTCACAAAATCAACATTCGGCCAGATACGAAGCCAGTCAAGCAACAACAGCGACGCTTCCGCCCAGGCTTCATGGATGCGATCGAAGTTGAAGTCAACAAACTGATAGCCAGCGGTTTCATTCGTGAGGAGCAACATCCCGATTGGGTCGCCAATATAGTACCCGTCCTCAAGAAGAATAGGAAGATTCGACTCTGCATCGACTTCCGCAATCTGAACGAAGCATGCCCCAAAGATGAATTCCCCCTTCCTATCACAGACATCATGATCGACAATACCTGCGGCTTCGAACGTATGTCATTCATGGATGGCTTCTCGGGGTACAACCAAATTAAAATGTCTCCTGATGACGAAAAGCATATATCATTCCGAACACCAATTGGCACATACTGCTACACAGTCATGCCTTTCGGTTTGAAGAATGCCGATGCCACCTATCAAAGAGCGATGAGCATCATCTTCAGAGAACACCTGCACAAGACGGTGGAATGCTATGTCGATGACATCGCCGTCAAAAGTTGCTGCAAAGGAGACCATCTGCAGGATCTAAAGACGGTATTCGATCTAATGCGAGCACACAATTTAAAAATGAACCCTACGAAGTCCTTTCTGGGCGTATCCAGCGGGAAGTTCTTGGACTTCATCATCACTGCAAAGGGTATCCATGTAGACCCTGAGAAGACAAAAGCAATCATGGAGATGGGTCCCCCGAGAAATCTCCGCGAACTCAGAGGCCTCCAAGGAAGGCTAGCTTGCATCAGGAGGTTCATTTCTAACCTCTCCGGGCGATGCCGACCGTTCACGTACCTCATGAAGAAAGGAGTCTCATTCGTATGGGACGAGGAATGTCAACGTGCTTTCGACAGCATCAAAGAATATTTGTCAAATCCTTCAGTTTTGGTGGCTCCGGTTCCTGGAAAACCATTCCTGCTCTATGTACGAGCAATGGAACACTCTCTCGAGGCTCTGCTGGCACAGAACAACGACGCAGGCCATGAACAGGCCATATATTACCTCAGCCAAATGATGATTGGGCCAGAGCACCGATACACCGCTGTGGAGAAGGAACGCCTCGCCCTGGTGTTCGCCATTCAGAAAATGCGACACTATGTCACCGGACAAACGATACACGTGATCTCACGAATCAACCCTCTCAGAGTCCTCATGACTAAACCAGGGGCACTCAGCTCTCGCCTCGCTACATGGGCAATATTGCTGTCCCCTTATCATATGATCTTTGTCCCTCAAAAGGCAATCAAAGGTCAAGCCCTGGCAGACTTCTTAGCAGCCCACCCAAGCTCGGAGTCCTCCAGGATAGATAAAGAGATCCCAGATGAGGTCGCCAACTCACATGCAACCTCTTACGAGAATATATGACGAATGTTCTTCGACGGTGCTTCGAGGACCGGACCTAAAGGCAACATAGTCGTCGGAGTCGGGGTAGTATTGATCTCCCCTTCCGGATTGGTGATTAACCGCGCTTATTCCCTCACAGAGCCCTGCTCTAACAATGTGGCCGAGTACAACGCTCTGGTCATTGGCCTCCAACTTGCAAGAGAGCTGGGGGTAGAATACCTTGAAGCATACGGCGATTCCCAGCTGATCGTCAATCAGATCCGGGGCTCATACGAGGTCCGTCACGAAGACATGGTCCCCTATCATCAAATAGCGATTGACATCATCTCGTCGTTCGAGGGGTTCTTTATCGAACATGTTCCCAGACTCTGAAATATCGAAGCCGATGCCCTAGCTGGTCTTGCCGCTTCCCTAGCAGTTCCGAATTATGATCGCCAATCAGTGGATGTGATAGGCCATGAACTGGTCTGTCCCAAGAATAATGTGCAATTCGTGGCGAGTTATTCCGCCCAGACGATCGATGATGCCCCAGATTGGAGACAACCATTCATCGATTTCGTCGTCTACGACATCCTGCCCGAGAACCCAAAGGAAGCTACTTCCATCAGACGGCGTTCTCTAAGATTCTTCTACGATACAGAGACGAAAATGCTGTATCGTCGCTCCTACGACGGATTACTGCTTCGGTGTCTGTCAAATGCAGAAGCCAAAAAAGCCGTACGAGAAGCTCATGACGGTGTCTGCGGGGCCCACCAGCCCAGTCCAAAACTGCAAGACCGCCTTCGCCGAATGGGCTACTATTGGCCCACAATGGTGGTAGATGCGATAGACTATGCTAGAAAATGCAAAGCTGCCAAGTCCACGCGGACTTCATTCACCAACCATCCGAGTTTCTACATCCGACAGTGGCATCCTGGCCATTCGAAGCATGGGGAATGGATATCATTGGTCCAATCACCCCACCTTCCTTCCGAGGATATCGCTTCATACTTGCGATCACTGATTACTTCTCCAAATGGGCGAAAGCTGTCCCACTCGCAGAAGTTAAGACTTCAAACGTGATCAGCTTCCTTAAGTATCACGTCATCTACCGCTTTGGACTGCCCCGAAGGATCATCCATGATAATGGTCCGTAGTTTGCAAGCTACGCATTCTATCGATTTTGTGATAAGCACCGTATTCAGAATGTCGCTTCGACACCATACAACACCCGGCAGCAAACGGGTTGGCAGAGGCATTCAACAAAACAATCATCAAACTCCTCAAGAAGTTTGTCTCCTCCAATAAACGCGACTGGAATGAGAAGCTCGGCGAATGCTTATGGGCTTATCGCACCATAGTTCGAACAGCCACCGGGAATACACCATTCTCCCTGGTATACGGGAGTGAGGCAGTCCTCCCGTTGGAGACTCAGATCCCCTCATTACGTGTCGCCCTCACACATCAATTGACGATAAACGAAAACCACCATCGTCGGCTACAGGAATTAGAGGCACTAGATGAAAAGTGCCTCTTGGCTCAGCAACGAATTGAGCTATACCAAGCACGCATCTCTGGAGCCTTCAATAAGAAGGTCAAAATCAGAACGTTCCAGGTGGGCGATCTCGTCCTGGCAGTCCGGAGGCCAATGGTCATGACTCACAAGACCGCCGGCAAATTCCAGCCAAAGTGGGAAGGCCCATTTATCATTGAGACAGTATTTTCCAACGGTGCTTACCGCCTCGCAAAACAAGACTTGCTCATGTTGCCCGTCAACGGCAAGTTTCTGAAGAAATATTATGTCTAAATGACATTCTCTCCAGATTATCGAGTCATGTACCCGCTGGTACTGCTGAACTCACATCCACAACATTTCAGATTATCGAGTCATGTACCCGCTGGTACCGCTGAACTCACATCCACAATATTTCAGATTATCGAGTCATGTACCCGCTGGTACCGTTGAACTCACATCCACAACATTTCATATTATCGAGTCAAGTACCTGCTGGTACCGCTGAACTCACATCCACAATATTTCAGATTATCGAGTCATGTACCCGATGGTGCCGCTGAACTCATACTTTTTAATATTCTAGATTACCGAGTTATGTACTCGCTGGTGCCTCTGAACTCACATTCTGATCACTCTTTCAGATAGTAAGTCACGTATGATTATACCTCTGAACTTTCTTCCTGGAAGAGATCCTCCTTCATGATACCTGCGCTTCCAGTGCACAAAAAGGGTAATCGATCCACAAATTTCCGAAACGGCATATCCTCATTACCTCTGAGTCATTTTCACTTCCACCAAAAAACAAACCACCCCCTCGCATGGAACTTCCACGTTCTCCTACCTCTGAGTCGTTCTATGTACCCCTCTTCATTGAGCCCACTCCTGCCATGTCCTCATTACCTCTGAGTGGGAAGGCTCCGTCGAAGAAACCTTCATGCTTGCCATGTCCATATTACCTCTGAGCAAGTATGTAGGTCCCCATTCAACCTATTATCTGTACCCACAACCGGAGTACGACAAGGATAATAGGTCCACAAATGTCCTCTATTGACCACAAATGTCCTCTGTTGACCACAAATGTCCTCTGTTGACCACCAGTACCCTCCGTCGAGTCCACTCTTGCCATGTACTCATTACCTCTGAGTAGGAAGACTCTACGTTCTAATAACTTGCCTACTTGCCACGTCCTCGTTACCTCTGAGCAAGTATGTCGGTTCTCTTTCCTATATCCGTATCCTAAACCAAGGTACGCCAAGGATAATAGGCCCACAAATATCCTCAGCTAAATTTCTCAAACCTACCACCTCATCATGCCCGGGAGCCCAGCTGCTCTACGGCATTCCTTTTCTCAATACCAAGAGCACCCATGACCACTTTGCTATGGCTGCTTCAGGTACCCTGACCAAAACTTGTTATCTCTACCTAAAACTAAGGTACGCCACGGGTAATAAGTCCATAAATATATCCCCTATGGGGGGAAAAACATCACCACAATATCACAGGCGCAGCAGGCAATACAAATGAAGGGTAGAATTGAAAGTACTCTTATTTGAAGAAAGAAAAAGCATTACATATTTCGGGATCATGTCCCCCTCAGAAAGAGAGAAAACAGAAACAAAACAAAAAGAAAAGGCCGACTACATTTCAGCATTACTCAATTCTAGGAGGCGGTTTCTAACCAAGGTAGTCCCCGTTCAATCCGTTGCCGAGCACGACGCTCGGCCTCCTGGAGTAAATGCTCCTCATTGTCCAAGCCTAGGAGCGCCTGACAGTCATCTTCCAATTTCTTCAAGGCAGTCTCCAGGACAGTCGAAGCTTGAGTAACCCTGTCAGCCTCCTGAACAATTAGTCCCCTGTCATTGCGGGTAGTCTCGAGTTCAGACTCCAAGAAAGTCAACTTCTTCTGAAGCGCAAGGATCTGCTCCCGCGTCTCAGTAATCTCACGAGAAACGATTCCTCCCGAGCCGTGACATTTTTATTCGCGTAACTCAATTGATCATACCGGTCAGATAAGTCGCTGAGATCCTTCAGTATGGCCGGTCTGGTCCTATCCCGAGTAGCTCTGGTCCTCTCTATAACAGCGATAAGAGAATCTCGCGTTTATAACAGCAGATAGATCAGCCTGTCGCAGTACTCGAAGCTCGGCACCAGCTGATCAGCCTCCAACAATTTTGCCTCCAGAAACGAAGCCATCCCTGCATCACAAGAAAGATCCCTAAGGATATTTACTTGACCCTGGGCGCATTGTCGGGCCAAGGTGAAGGAGGTTCCCCTTTCACAGCAGCAGCCTATTCCCCTACTCAAATGACGATGAAAACTGGCAACCACGTCCTGTAACGCATCGTCCAGAACTTCAGCAGAGGATGGCGTCAGGGGAGGGAGCAGGGCAACGTCGTAGAAGTAACGCTAGAGCTCACCACCGGAGGAACGGAGTCCGAGTAGAATGATGCATGAATAGCGGCCAACTCATCTTCTGCCACCCAGAAAGCTTGGATACTCAGTAGGGCAGAAAGGTCGATTCTCGGAGCCACCGAAGCAGAGGATGACGCAAGGACCATCGTTCCCTGCCCCAACTGCCCCGATGACTGGCCCGCTAAACTGAGCCCCCAGAAGGCCCATCAAGACAAGTCGGACGGTGAGGAGGTACACCCTTCTCCACCAATGCCCCTTCGGTTGGGGAGTCCCAATAACGTCCGTTCTCGGCACCGGAGGGGTAGGACCTGTATGTCCAGAATAACAATCAATCGACGTAATCCGAAGGATGTGATGATAGAGCAGATAGGCTTCCTCACAGGTCAAGATTCGGCTAATCTTACCAGGGGAGGGGCATGAAGGCTGCAGCTCATCCACAACTGGCGTGGTCCCCTCACCCGCGATCCCCGAGTTAAACCCAGTCACGTCCTCTGTCCCCGTCACCTTGAAGGGGGATACAGATTGATCTGTCATCTTGAAAAGAAACAGGCTCACGGGAGTCCCCGTATCCTGGGTCACCGCCTCGACATCTTGAAGCTCTTCTTCTTCTTCTGACACCTAAAAGAAAGAACGAAGACGATTAGAATTGAAGCTCGAAGGAAAGAAGGAAGAAGGAATCGAGAGCAGTTTTGTTACCACTGACGCAGGGTTAACTTCTTCTCCACTTTCTCTTATGGCTAGCGGGCGGTGCCTAGTCGCAACCAGCTTCCGGGATCAAGAAAAACAACAGGAGAAACTTGCCTGCTACGTTTGAAGTAGGACCGGACGCAACGAGGGACTGATCCCCCAACGTCTCATCTGACGAAACAGGCGGTTGACCCACCTCTGCATCGGATACTGGAAGGATAGAGTCATCTTTATCATGCTTGTTGCCTTCATCACCCTCAGCAGCGGAGTCCAAATCTGGTATTTCGGCTCTAGTCTTCTTTTCTTGGCCCCTTGAGAGCCTTCCTCCAGACCGGTACCAACAATAAAACTGGTACCTGGGTTAAAATCGACCGGGGGTTTGTTCGCCATGACATGATATAAAGCCGCCATATACAAGATCTCCACCGACTCCTTAATAGCAGGGACCGAGAAAATGGCACGAGTATGGAACGAATCATAATATTGCCAAGCTCTGATACCATCAAGAAGGCTACCTTCATAACCCAGACAAGAACTGGGGCTGTCCAGACAAAGTTGGCTGTATCCAAACTGCCGGGCAATCCTGCTAGGCAGATAAGGCTCCAGAAAGACAGTATTACGATTGCGATACACCAGTGGGGACGAATGTTACGCAGCCATAGGAGCATCTGGCCATCCAGAAGCTGAGGGGACGCGATACCGTCAATATGTACAGTCTCTATGTCCCTGGCAGTAAAGCGAGGGACGGATACGAAAATATGATACTTATATGCCCTCGCCAATGCCATCCGGCAAGCCCGCATAGTCTCACATTCCCAAGGCTCATCATGATAACGAAAGATAAATGCGTCATCATCAGTCACACCGTCTTCAGAGCCAGCCTCATCAAAGACGGGTAATGTATCAGCAGCCACCCCATCAAATAGTGATAGGGCAACTCAGTTCGTTCAAAATCCTTGGTCACGTCACGAGCAATGACTTTGGATGTGAAGGTACGAAGGCCACGGTGTATGCTGCACACCATGGCCGGAAGGAGAGCTAACCTGATTCGCAAAACTAACTTCACAGCCGGAAGGATGAAGTTACGACTAATTCTTCAATAGAACCGGCTCCTCCCGAGACTACACAATTTCGTAGCCAGATCATCAAAAATCCGCCAGAAGCGCTTTCTCGGATAGCTCTTGAGTATCCTGGTAAAAGTAACCGAAAGTATCAGTCTTGCTCCCTAATCCGTCACTGGTAGTGGCCACTCTCTTAGCCGACGACATCAAGTCCTTAACCGCTTCCCGAGATCGAGGGCGACGAGAGGTGACTCGACCTGAGGTATCTGCCGGGAAGAGATAGTGCACCCATCCTTGGTATAGGGATCATTCCCTTCCGAGTTACCATCCTTTCGGGTTATTTGATGGCATGTGTTATAATGGCATAATATCTCCTGGTAAAGAGCCACGAAGCCAGGATACCGTCGTTCCAAATCCTCGAGTTCCTCATTAGTGGGAGTATACGCTTCAAACGCTTCGTCCCCCCAAGGAAGCTTGGAGACCGCGTGCACCTCATGGAGCGCGAGTCCCATCTCCCCTACAGGTGTGTAAAAGGTCCCCGTGCGGCAACTATACATTTCCAGCAGAGACATAAACAGCTTCTTGTTTATGGACAAGCCATGACTGGTACCTCGGATAGCGTGGTAAAGGCCAATCTCGCACAAAAAGACCTCATACTTCTGCAAGATCCAAGTAGACAAATTGATCCACGAGGGAATAGGGTGTACCCAACCAGGGAACGTCAACCGACCAACGGGATAGGAGCCTTTCCGAGCAAGTTGATTTATAAAAGTATCGCAGTAGAGAATGTGAAGTTAGGCCCGCCACATTCAGGAAAGAACCTGGGACCAACCCCGTCACAGAATAACTAGTATGCACTTTGCCGGCAGTCACGGACTTCAGATTGCTATTATAATGGATGTTCCCACAAACATCCCACCTCTGGTAGGGGTTAAAGTCTCCTCCATCTTCGTCCAACGGGAGCATATTGAACCAAGATAAGGAAGTGTCGCTCCATCTGGGGATGGGATCGTCGTGCCGTTAAAAACAAAACTCCAATCCTCCGACACCTCCAGAACATGATCGTTCTCCACGGTCAAGGCGTCTCCAAAAAAGAATGCAGGCTTCAAGTACTCCCCTTCAAATTTCTCGGAGTTCATCATAGCATTAAGGAAATGGAAAAACTGATTCTTGATGGCATTCAATCTAGCCAGGCTCATCGCTCGAAAACTGGTCCTCATATGCTGAACAATATGGTCGTACCTATAGCCGAGAGCAGCTTGAGCGCTACCCACCAAGAGTTCTCCAGCAGCGTTAACCGGCAGATTCACTGAAGAACAGACAGAGAAAAGTAAGTTAAACGGAGGGATGAAAAGAGCTGATTGGGTGCTTTCAAACCCCAGGCGGCTCAAGAAAACATCCATGTGGCCCCATGAAGCTCTCATAAGTCTTATGCGGCTCCAAAAAGCCTATATGGCTCGAGCTCAGAAGAACGCTTATGCGGCTCCGTACAATAAAAGTCTATGCGGTTTAGCGTTACTTATGCGGCTTTGCCGACAAGGCGTGCATACAGACACGGTAGTTTCTTATGCGGCGCACAGCTCAGCCGTAGGGCGAACATACGATTTACAAAGGCTCGTGCATAAAGTATGCGACGTAGCCATGGCAGTTGGTTCTTTAACTCATACATTGTCCTTACCAGTAATGGGGGGGCGAACGTCAGGATGAACATCAGGTACGACAACGGCGAGTAGCAGCCGCAGCCGAGGCGAAAGTGGAGGCCGCCTTCCTGTCCTTTGCTGCCACGGTCTTCTTGGGAGCCATTAATTATGAAGAGAGGAAGGGCAATCGAGATAGGGAAGGTCTGAGGAAGAAGAAAGAAAATAAAGAAGCCTTCTCTCTCTTCAAAACTCCTCCTATTTATAGGAAGACGGGAGAAGGAGGACACGTGGGCCAATGACCGACTCATGAAGAACGAAACCGACTCCTGGGTTTCGTCTCCAAGATTCACCCAAGGCGTCAAATCGAAAGATTTAATGAGCTGACCCTGGGATTCCCCCTACAAAGACGCGTTGAAATGAATTTGAGGCAATTAAAGACCCGCACACGTGGCAAGAAGCTATGCGGCTGAACAGTCCCCTGCGGTGAATCACCTACGCGGCTGAACAACCTATGCGGCCAAGATTTCTATGCGGTCAGGGTTTCATATGCGGCTAGAAGAACACAGCCATGCTTCTTATTCAAAGTATTTCAATTTTGTAAATTAAAACTTTGAAGGGGGTCTTGTAGAAGCATGAAAATACTAAAAAAATGACTCATGCGGCCAAGGAACCCCATGCGGCTCAGAAAGCCCATGCGGCTCGGAGAGTCATGCGGCATAAGGGGCTATGCGGTCCAAGACATCCCATGCTCAGAAAGACACGTGGCAGGACAGCCCTCTCCTTTGCCCTCTCGCATTAATTGCTTGACGGCTGACACTCTGAAAAAGTGACAGCCCTGACACAGAAAGAAGTAATTATGACTCTGTCATAATGACGAATCTCTAGGGAAGAGAAAAGAGATCTCTGACACAAATCCCCAAGAGCCATAAAAATGCCACGTGGGCGTTCGTATGCGGCTCACTTCTCATGCGGTTCTGAGTGAATCCGTCCTATGCGGCTCAGGCCTAGAAAGCCTCATGCGGCTCGAGCAAAGCACTTCTCATACGGTTCAGAGTGAATCGTCCTATGCGGCTCAGGCCGAAAAGCCTCATGCGGCTCGAGCAAAGAACTTCTTATGCGGTTCAGAATGAATCCGTCTATGCGGCTCAGGCCGAGAAAAGCCTCATGCGGCTCGAGCAAAGAACTTCTTATGCGGTTCAGAATGAATCCGTCTATGCGGCTAGGCCGAGGAAGCCTCATGCGGCTCAAGTAAAAACTCCTCATGCGGCTCAAGAGGATCATCTCCATGCGGCTCAGGTGGATGTATCCCTATGAGGCTCACAATGATTACCCTGTGGTTCAAAGGCTCAAGGGAGGGCCACTACCCAGACAGCCCTGACACGTGGCCCTAACCCTATGCGGCCCAAAGTCATATGCGGCTCACTCGTCATATGGTTCAGATCCCCAATGGCTCCTAGGACACGTGTCCTAAGCCGATTAATTTCTCAGATTTACTGCCATCAAAGATTGGGTCAAATCCCAATAATCTGGGACACGTGGCAGGAGAATAAATTTAATTTATTCCAGACATCAGAAGATCATTATGAGGAAGATTTATTCCAATTAGCATTAATTGCTAATAGGATTTGGTGTAATCTACATTCGATGGCTCGGATTCGTCACAATCAAAACTGAATGGCCTGGATTGACCAATCTACGGGCCGCTGCCATCTCCGAGAGCTAATCATTGGCAATCCTAATGATGCCCCCACTATTATAAATAGCAAGGTGCCATTCCCTTGTAAAATATACACGATCAGAAGGAGAGTGACAAAGAGAGCTCCCCCGTAATAATCAGAGAGGAAACCACAGAGAAAGAGAGAAGTCAGAAGAGCAACCCGAAGGAGAGCATTTCTTCATCGACGCCAACTATCTTTTCACAGGAGCCAAGGTTGCATACCGATCGTCCAAGGAGTAAGGTAGGGCTGTCGTCGCCTTCCCGAGCCTCTATCGTCACCCCCTAGAATCTAAAATAAACAATGTACTTAGATTGTTGTACCTAGGTTTTCGTCCCTAGGCTTTCTTTGTACAAGCGAGTTTGTAACGTGAAGTAAAAGTCCGGTCCTCCGATAATTGTTCTGTTCTTTTATATTTCATGGCAAACAATAGTAACCATTAGTATTTTATTGTGAAAATTATTTTTCATCTATTTTGCAAATGTATTCTAGAATTATTAATTCTTTAAATCGATTTGTTTCAGGTACAAATTATTCGGCAGGTTGGTGTATATTGGTGTTAGATCAATATAGAAATTTGTTACTGTAGCTCCCTTCCCGGAAATTTTTTTTTTGAAAATATTTTTTTAATATTTATTTTTTAAAATGGTGATTTTTAGTTTTTCTTTATATAAATAATTATTTAGTTAATTATTACGGTAGGTCACTTTAGCCATAGTTGAGTTAGAGAGCACCAAACGATTAGGAATCATGGCACGGATAGTGCAGTGGCGTGCTTTGACTAGAGTTTAGCCATGGTAGGGGAATGCCAAGCCATCAGTGTGCCCTAACTAAGAAAACCAGGCCAAGTTATAACATGGCCATTATAAATAGTTTAATTATTTATTTTAAATTTATTGACTTCGTAGCGACCCGGTTGTACCGAACCAGCCCGGACTGGACCCGTACCAAGTCCAAGCCCAGGTAGTCATGTAGTGGGACCAAGTATGGCCCTGTAGACATGTTTGGTTAATGCAAATATTTCCATATACATTTTATGAGTTGGCAATTAATTTCTAATAATTGTTATATATACATTATAAGTATTATTATTATTATTTTATTAGTGTACAATAATTGTGTGATTTTCTGGAGCCAAATAAATGGGGTGGTTGATAAGTGCACCGCAATATATTATTGGGTTAATTTCAGTATTAATAGGGTTATTATCATTATTATAATATTGAGGTTATTATTAAATATTATTATTATTTGGTTATGTGTTTGTGAATATACATGTATATATAGGATTTTATATATGTGTGCATTAAATATATTATATTGGATTATAAATAGAAATATATGGAGACATATTTTGTGTAGATACTTATATACGTGTGTACAAATAACATGTATATATATAGATATAAATGTGTATATAGATATAATATATATTGTATGGGTATATATATATATATATATATATATATATATATATATAATATTATATATTATATATATATATATATTATATATATATATGCGTATATATAGATGTATTATATAAATGGGTATGTATAATATATACTTATGTGTTTATACTTTATATGTATAAGTGTACATAGCTATCTATTTATATATATAGATGTATATATATAAAAAAAAGGAATAGCAAAGGAAATAGAAATAGAAAAAGAATTGGAAACAATAGCATGCCATCCGAGCCCAGCCCACCTCGGGCTGTGACAGACCCGACCAAAACACATGGCTAATTTCAGAACCCAGGGAAGCCCAACACCTGATACTCAATAGAGCAAACCCGAGCAGAGAGAAAACCCAGCCTCCTGTGTATTTGCGTACACTTATAATAGAAAAAGGAAAGGAATTAGGTAGCTAACCGAGCCTGAGGCCCACAGGCCATTCTTAAATTCAGCAGCACATATATGAAGCCCCGCCTAATATTCCCTAACCAAGCCCAACGAGCTAAGTCCCCCCCCCCCGCTCGGCCAACAGAGCACAGCGCGGGTTCACTGCACATATATATCGATAGAAGGAGGAGTAATCAAAACCCTCAACCCTAATCGATCGACGCGTACGCCGCCCCAACCCCGACCCCCTGGGCGTTCGCTCGTCGTCGGCCAGGGCACCGCCGGCCACCGGACCAGCGTGCACGTGCAGGAGACAGCGCACGGAACAGCACGGACAGCAGTAACAGCGGCTGCGGGCGTGTAGAATCAAGACGCGATATCTCCGTCGTCGTACAGTGGTTTCGCGAACCGATTTCTCGGGTAAGTCCCCAACTTATACAAGATTACTTCCCTTCAAGTAGATCGATTTTATATGCGTTAAATTGGCCGAGAAGTCGAACCAAAGTTCGACGAAAATTTGTCCCAAACAGGACAGAAGAACCAGTCCAAATACTCTAGTTTGCGGCCAGTTTTATCCCAAACCATGCGTAATTTAGAAAATCTATTTGAAGAGTCTTTTAGACAACATATAGGGCTTCGTAATCCTTTTTGTGGATTCGGAAATTATCGACTACACGTTGAGAAATCGAATCCCAAAGTTTCCCAAAAATCTGTTTTAAAAACTAGAAATTTGTTCCACATGACGTGCGTCACGCCAATCTGGACGACGTGGTCGCGTACCGAAAGGATCGAAAGCTGCGTAACAGCTTCGTGGTCGTGTGGACTTGGACAGAATTCAAATTGGCGGTCGCGTGTGCGCGACGAATTTGATGCGTATCCGTCGAAATTCACCGTATCGTGCACTTTGCAAATTCTCCAATTACTTTGTGCACGCTTGTCAGTTCGAGACAAAACTTGCGCCAACAGAACCATATCGTTTTTCTGGTCCTATACGCCAAGTTTGGTCCGATTCTGAGACCGTTGATAAAATCACCGTTTTGCGGGCCCCACGGTCCCGCTCAATGGGCGATTTTGTGCACGGCCTGCCGGAATCCAACTTTGGACATACGGTTGAGTTCGTATCAAAAAACTGGATCCGTAGACATATAGTTTGACGACTTTAGAGACCGTTGACTCTGGCACGCTTTTTGGTGCAAAGCGGGTCCAACGGCGGACATCGTTTTTGCCCGAAATTACCGTTTTGCTCCTGTGTCCAGAATTGGACTTAAGGACAGACAATCCTAGCTAATTTGACTATTGTGAGATCGTTGGTACTATTATTTTAGCATCCGGAGACTTCTACATGTGTTGACTGATTGTGGCTCTTTGAGTGGTATATATTTATTGGTTTCTCCAACTAAGGACCTCAGGCAAGTGCACTTTCTGATTGCTTTCCGATTCATAGTAGTTTTCTCATTTCATGTCTATACATATATCTTGCTGCTTGTTGACACGCTCGTCACACGGAGTAGTCGGAAGGGGAAATATCTTAGTAAACATGTGGACTACCCAAAACTATCCCAGTGCTCTCGTGAATGCTAGCCGCTGCGCACGACACGTGCAGTGTGCCTTATTTACCCCCTAGCTGTCCACATGTCGAAACATATATTTCACCACCTAGATAGATATCTTTTATTAGTTTTTCCTTGTTACTTCTCTATCGTGCTATGTCATCAGTTCTTACAGTTTTCATATTCATATGCTATTTTCATGTCTTGTTAATTCTGTTGTGTTTTGCATTGCCGTCGGTTTGTGTACTTGTTCCAATCCTGACTGGATAACCAACATTTTTCAGGTTTAGCCGCGATCATTCTTAGCACTGGAAGACTTAGGTATGCTGAAGACGACCTAGAAATAGAAAACAGTTGTATCAATTTCATTAATTGTAAAATCCTGTATTTTCTTTAATTGTAAATATTGTAACAAATTTAGAAATGTGAATGAGCAGCAAATGTTGTTGTAGAAGCATAGAAAATATTAGAATAATGATCCATGCGGCTCTGAGTAAGAAGCTTATACGGCTCACACAGGAGCGGCCCTATGCGGTTCAAAGAAGACTCTCAATCGCATGCGGCTCGGGAGCGTATGCAGTTCAGCAAGGCATATGCGGCTCGATAGACGCCATGTGTGATCCTTCCCTACAGCTGGTCGTTTGAGTAGTGGCCTCATTTATTGCTCCAGCACGATTCACTGTGGCGGCCCTGACATAAAGTTTCATAATGGCCTTGCCATAATGACTGACTCCTCGGAAAAAGAAGAAAATCTCTGACCAAATTCGTCAGAAGTCCCAGATTGCCACGTGGCAATCAGTCATATGCGGCTCCTTGAGAACCCGTTCCATGCGGTTCGATACAACGCTAGCTCATGCGGCTCCCTGGAAACACATTCCCTGCAGCCCAATACAACGCCAGCTCATGCGGCTCACAAAGATTACGCATATGCGGCTCGATGAAGCATCGTCCTATGCAGCTTACAAAGATCTCTCTGCGGTTCGAGGATCGTCAATCCTATACGGCTCTGACAGGACTCACAATTAAGACACGTGGCATGGGATCAATAAGAGATTTAACCGAATCTCAACAAATATTTGACATCATCGTCATAATTACTGAGATCAGGGCATATCATTTATCATCAAGCTAATGGAACACGTGGCGAGCAATCAGACATTGGCATAATCAATCACGAAGATTTAAAGCAGCTAGCATTAATTGCTCATGAGATACGATGCTATCCGCATTAATGGCCGAGATTTACTATAATCAGGATCAAGGGTTCAGATAGAATAAAGGAGCGCCGACATTCCAAACAGATAATCATTAGCAAACCCTAATGATCACCCCCCCACTCTTATAAATAGCCAGCATCATTCCCTTGTAAAAAAAAAAGGTCGACAACAAAAGAATAAAAAAATAAGAAGAGAGAGATCTACACAGAGAGAGCTCCCCCCTTTTTTTCTTGATAATCACAGAGAGAGAGAAGCCAGGAGAGCAATCCGAGGAGAGCAAGAAGAGCATTTCTTCATCAACGTCGAGCAGATCTTCCCCGAGCCAAGGCTGCATACTGATCGTCCAAGGAGTAAGGCAGAGCGGCCGTCGCTTTCCCGAGCCTCTATCGTCACCCCCAGAATCAAAAATAAACAATCGTACTTAGTCTGTTGTACCTAGGTTTTCGTCCCTAGGCTTTCTTTGTACGAGCGAGTTTGTATTGTGAGTCTAAGTTCAGTCCTCCGATAATTGTTCTGTTCTTTTACAATCAATGGCAAACATGATGGCGACTCTGGGGACTAACTTCTCCACGGCTGAGGAGTTGGTGACGCAATCAGATGCAGCCAAACTTGGCTCCACACAAAAGAAGATGGTCGTCCGCTTCGACCAACAGGCGTTCGAAGAGATGCTCTCTGAAGGCAGCGCTGGCCCGGCCCAGAAGCGCACCCGCACCACGAAGGCTCGCAAAGAATGGAGACCGAAGTCATTTGCTCCTCCTCAAGCCCTCGATGGGATGCCCTCTGTTGCTCAAGACGGCGAGAAGGATTCTCCTGCGGTCCCACTTCAGATCGTAGACAACTCTGCTGTCCCCAAGTCCGGCAGAAGAAAACATTATGATGCTGGACTTGCAGGGACAAAAAGGGACTCTATGGGACCGAACCGCAGAAGAGTATTAGCCGCAAGGAGAAAGCCCAGCGGCTACATCCGCCAACCGCATGAAGAAAACTCATGCGGCTACTTCTGTCAGCCGCATAACTTATGCGACTACAGTTCCCGACAGCATGGATGAGACTCATGCGGCCAGTAAAGTCAATCATTTGCAGAAAACCCATGCGGCCACAGATGCCAACCGCATGCGGCCAGCCTGCACGGTCGTGACCCCTAGCCGCATAAGAACTCGTCCGACGACAGGAGACAACCGCATGCAGACAGCCTGCACGGTTTCCGCTCCCAGCCGCATAGCATCTGCTCCATGCTCCTCTCGATCAGTTTTCGACCGTCTCTCGTACGGTCCGAACCCTGATGACTCTCTGGATGATAAGCCAGACTCTGTGATGTTCAACTTGGACTCTTCCTATTATGCACCCACAAGTGCTAGAAAGAAGAAGTCTAGGGCAGCGCGGGCTCATCAAGCCCAGACAGCTGCCCTAACCTCTGACTATCAGGGCGTCCCGCTGATTATCACATGGGCCTCTGATGGAAAGTTGTACAGAACCGCTCAAGTCCAATCCCCGGCGGCGAACGGACAGAGTGGTTCCTCTGACCTGCGTGAGGCGATCCTCCACAAACGCAAGGAAAGAGAAGGGGCCTCGGCGTGCAAAGAATCCTCACATGGACGTCACTGCACCCAGATCATCGTCAACTGCTGCTGCAACAACGCGACAGTGACGGAAGATCGTCCGTCCGTCTTCCACAGACTACAACACCCGAACTCAGAAGATGAGGCACCTCCTGTTGTCTCCTGCAATTCCGCTCAGAAGGTCCCCGCCGAGGGGAGAAGGAAGAAGACAAGCATCTCCAGTCCAAAGATATCAGCCACTACAGCTAAGAAATTGTCGGCTAAACGATTGCCCTCCACCGGAGTGTACCAACACACCCGTTCGAAGACAAAATCTGCTGCAACAGGAGACTCATCGTCCCGACCCTGGGGGTCGTAGGAGCTGGGGGTAGTACTCCTCCGAACGTCCACAATAATCTAACGTTTCAAGGAGACGAACCCCAAGAAACAACCCTCCTATCGGGTACAACAGATGCTGATGTCCCCGAGGACATCCATGATTCTCGAGATGAAGCAAGCTCCGAAGCTGGGGGTACTGTCCCTTCCGAGTCCGAACCTGAAGAGAACAGCCCCACATATCCAGATGATTTCTCAACGCATGGGTACGACTCGGAGGGTACATCCTCCACTCCCTCCGTCACTCCTCATGTGAAGACGGTGTTTTCCATAAAAAAATTCTCTTTATTTGTTGTGTTTCTGGGAAAATTACAACTGTAGGAATCCGATCTAGAAGACGATCGCTTTATCCCTTGGACTATGCGAAGAAGAAAAGCTCTCAAAATTTTGACAGTAGATATCAATGTATCTGTACAATGAATGAGAAAAAGAACTCTATTTATAGAGTCAAAAATAATAACTGAAAAGATAACTGTCTTCACAGCCTGTGCTTAGTTGAAAATCACGCAGGATTTAACATACGCAAGACTGTGAGCAGTTACTGGACGTGACCTGTAACTGTTGGACACATGGCAATCATGCATGAGTCATATGCAAGTTACAGGACACGCAGGCGAGAAATCAGTGGCATGGCTACCACGTACTCTAATTTGATGAAATCCACGCAGACTTGTTGAAGACAAAATCCACGCGAACTCGGTGTAGAAAGCTTCAAAATCCACGCAAACTTGGGGCAGGAAGCTTCAGGATCCACGCAGACTTCAAGGCAAAAGAACTCAAAAATCCACGCAAACTTGAGGAAGAAAACTTAATCCACGCAAACTTGAGATGAAGATCACAAATACACGCAGACTTGAGATAGAACTGCCAGCTGTCTTGATTTGGCGTGTCTCGACTGACACAAAATCTCTGACAGTGATTGCTTTGGCAGTCGCATTAAATGACAAGAAACCCTTTTGGTACGCCAACTCGACGAAGGCTGAGTCTTGCTGAAGAAGATTTCGAAAATCATGCAATAGACGGCGATGATCTCTCGAAGTCTGTGCATACGTGGCATACGAAAAGACATTCTTCGACTTGTGCTGTCAGTCATAATTACTCTCTGACAAATGATGAGCTGTCTCCCCAGCGTGATTTTTTATATTGTCTGGATCAACTGAGCGTGACTTTTGACTCCATCTTGATCAACTCAGCGTGACTTTCATTTTTGAGGCCTACAAAACCCCCTTCAAAGTTTTCGAAAAATTGAAAAGACTTCAAAATTTTCGAAATACTTTGAAAATAAGATGATAAAATGAAATTAGTCACGCTGAGATGACTCCAAACTTTTTTGGAAGTCGAAAAGACTTCAAAGTTCTTTGAAAACATCCAAATGAACTTATTAAATGTCATAATGACTCTTCATTCCCGAGACTGATTATATCAAATTTATGGTGGAATATGAACCGCCGGCAAACTCTGTTATAAAACAGGGAGAAGATTCATTTTTTTTAATCTTCATCTTACGTCAATATGACACCAAAGGAGAAAGCTGAGGAAGAAGCACGCAAGTTGGGCTTTTGTTCCCATAGTGACCCCACTTTTGGGGGTGAAGAACCAGAGCCCCTTGTCTTCGAGCTCAAAGATGATCTCTTGCGACTAGCCAAGAATTTCTTGAGCTATTTTGGCTTGGATGGCTCGTCCTCTTCTGATGGGCGCAGCCTCATAGAGCAGCGTGAAATGTTTAAAACTCTGTTGCACTATCTGGGAGTTAGGAGCGTAGAAGAACTAGGCACCAAGCTCAGTCGCTCTGGAAAATAGAGCGTGACTTTTATGCTTTTGTTGCACTCTTTTTGTCTTGTCTTTTGTAAGGCCATAAGTGCCTGTCTTAAGAAATGAAGTACAACTTTTGTGTTTGATCTGCGTGCCTTAATGAAGAATGTTAATTAGCAGTCTTTGATTGTTTCCAATGTTGCTCTATCTTTCAAAGCACACGTGACACTCATTCCACAGTTTACGAGCGCTATTTATGCAGATCTTTTCCAAGAATAGACTTGTACTTTGCCCTTTAAATAGATGAAAGAGTTTCGCAGATACTCATCTCCCATTCCTCTTCTTCTCTGAGAATGAAATTTTTGGAAGATTTCACTCTCAAACAGGAAAGCAATGCCTTCTAATGTTCGACTTCTGCGCACTGTATCAAACATGAGTTTGTCAATCCTTAGCACCAAACTTGAAGGTAAATCAGTGTAATATGTGCACTTATTTTTGCTGTTGAAGATAGGCTTTCTGTTTCTTGTTTCTGATTTGAACAATACACGCCTGTCACTGTTTGATAAATGCACACTGAATGATTTTTGTTGATCTTTCTGCAGAAACTTGGCTGAAAATTTTCTTCAGAACTGGCATTGGGGATGTGGATGCTGTGGAGAATATCCTGCTGACATCTACATCAGGGAGCTCATACGCTTTTGATGCGTAAATCAGACACCTCAGAACTCTTCGTGGGATAGAAGGGTCTTCCTTAGATGGTAGGAAGAGCCTTTATACACGAGAGTTGGATAGTGGAGTCAACTCTACCCCGAGAAATTGGGTAGTAGAGTTCCTTTCACGGGAGAACTAGGAATTGTATCCCAAGGTTTGGATACATTCCTGTCTTCCTTGAGAGGTTACCCCCAATCCACCAATTGTATTGGCAGCACCACGACTTCGGGCTGCCATACTCTATGGTTCTCCTCTCGTCTGAGAGAGAAGACCAGAGTTTGATTCCTGTTGATCTGGTCGTGACTGGGACCCAGACAGTCAGGAATTGCCACCAACAACGAACCTGACGGAGAAGATCCAAAGAAGAAGATAGATCTCTATTAGGTTATTGTTGTGGTGTAGAATGAAAATCCAAGATTTGTAATAGATTTCCATTATGATTTGTAAGAAAGTCTAAGAAAATGTAATAGACTTTTTTGTGGTGAAATGAGAATGGAAATGATAATTCTTCTATGCTCAATGATTTGTATTTATGGATGAATTGTGGACATAAAGATAATAAAATCATCTTTTCTGTTTTAGAGTATTGATATTATCAGAGGTATTATGGACGTGATAATATATAGGAACTCAAAAGAAAATAGATTGATTTCTATGCAGAGGTCAAAACATGACAAATGAGTAAGCAGATTCGGAATTGATTCAGAGGTTATGAAAACATGATAAATAACGAATCTCCATTTAATAAATTGATAGAAGATTATGAACGGATAAACCGTTAGGAAATAATGAACAGATGAACTGTCGAGTGGATGTAATAAATGAACGGATGAACCGTCAAGTATTAATGAAGATGTGAAACGTCGGATGAATGTGAGAAATGAATGGATGAATGAATATGCGAAACGTCGGATGAATGAGGAACTTCTGCCTATAAATATAGCAGAAATCTGGCGAGAACGAATACTTCTACTCCTCAACATAAAGATGTCATCTGGAGAAGCATCCAAGAAGACTGAGATAGCCTCAAAGGTTCAGAAAGGCACTGAAGAACGCCCTGCTGGTCCAGTCAAAACGAAGAAGACGGAAGCAGGCGAAGGTTCGTCTGCACCCAAGCCACCAAGGGACATTCTGGATTTTCTGCTCGAACCAGGAAAGACTGAAGAAGAGGAAGCCATGAGGATGGCCGCTTGCAAATTCCTCGTGGGATCTAACAAGGAGGTTCTCGGCTCTTTTGCTGATCACGTCTTTGAGAAGGACGGTAGTGGCCCACGTCCAAAAGTAGAGAAGGATAATAGTGATCTTCCTTAATGTCATGTATCATCATTCATGAAAATAAAATAAAAATTTTATTTTTTTTAAACATGAATTTGTCTGATGATTACAGGTATTTACATTTATACATAATACTTTTTAAGGAATTTGCCATTAATAGGCATCAAAACTTTTGACCATCCAATTCTGAGAGTTGATAAGCTCCATTTGAGAAAACTTTGCTCACAATATAGGGACCTTCCCACTTTGCGTCAAATTTGCCCTTACTCATATGAGTCATAGTCATAGGACGTCTGACTGTTAGAACAAGTTCTCCTTTTTGATATGATCGAACTCTGACTTTTTTATTAAAAGCTCTTGAAATTCTAGCTTGATAGAATTCAATATTCTGTTGAGCAGATAATCGCTTTTCATCCAGAGCTTCTAATTCCTGAAGTCGAAGACGATCGTTATTTTCAGCAGTGAGTTCATTAGCGATTGCTATCCTTAAAGAAGGAATTTGAATCTCTAATGGAAGAACAGCTTCGCAACCATACACCAGAGAAAGGTGTACATTTGGTAGCATTACGAACTGTAGTGCGATAAGCCCACAAACATTCCCCGAGCTTGTCACTCCAATTACGTTTGTTAGTAGAGACAAACTTCTTTAGGAGTTTGATGATAGTCTTGTTGAAAGCTTCTGCTAATCCGTTAGCTGCTGGATTATATGCGGTAGAAGCCACATTGTTGATCCGGTGATCGTCACAGAATCGAGTAAATTTCTGGCTGACGAACTGTGGTCCGTTATCATGAATAATGCGTCGAGGAACACCAAATCTGTAGATGACGTGGTGCTTAATAAAGCTGATGACATTAGACGTCGTAACTTTCGATAAAGGAATGGCTTTGGCCATTTGGAGAAGTAATCGGTTATTGCGAGAATGAACCGATGACCTTTAGATGACGGTGGATTGATTGGGCCGACAATGTCCATGCCCCAAGCTTCGAAGGGCCATGAGCTGCCGTGGGTGTAGAAATTTCGAGGGTTGATAAATAAAATCCGCATGGATTTGACAAGCTTTACACTTCTTTGCATATTGATGGCATCAGATACCATGGTGGGCCAATAATAACCCATACGTCGGATACGGTCTTAAAGTTTTGGTCCTGGCTGATGTGCTCCACAAATTCCATCATGTGCTTCGCGAATGATTTGTTGAGCTTCGTCACCGACAACACATCGAAGGAGTAAACCATCATAAGCTCGACGATATAAGGTCTTTGTTGTATGATTGTAGTAGAATCTGAGTGATCGTCGTCTGATAGATGCTGCCTCACTCGGATCATCCGGAAGAATATCAAATAATACAAATCTAAGAAAGGAAGTCTCCAATCTTTATTCGTATTTTGATTCTCAGTCGAGTTACTGAAGATGAATTCCATGCTGGAATCGGATGAAGATGACATCGATTTACAACTGAATCCAAATCCTCTTGTTGTGTTGACGTCATGAGATGTTGATTCTTCAATGTCAACTGGAAGTCCTAGAGTCAAATTATTTTCAAGATGAAATAATTCTCGATTACGAACAACAATCATTTGTTGCCGTCTGATTGGAATAGCCAGCACCGCTGCAAGATTAGCAAGGGCATCAGCTTCTGTGTTACATGCTCGCCTAACATGTTCAATGAAGAATTCTTCAAACGAAGAAGCCATAGATATAGCTGTTTTATGATAAGGAACCAGATCTTGATGGCGAACTTCATAAGTACCCCTGATCTGATTGACAATGAGTTTAGAGTCTCCATACGCCTCCAAATGTTGAATATTCAGATGTTTAGCGAGTTGAAGACCAATAAGTAATGCGTTGTACTCAGCTACATTGTTTGAACACGGCTGATCGAGAGAATAAGCTCTTTGGATAGCAAGACCTTCTGGCGATACAAGAACAATTCCAACTCCAGCGACAATATCGCCATTAGGACCAATTCTTGATGCTCCATCAAAGAATAGACGCCAAGTAGGATTCTTCTTCAGCAATTTGATTTGAATCTAGGACTTCATCTGGGATTTCATCATAGAGTTTTGAATTTTCTGGAATTGAGTGAGCAGCCAGAAAATCAGCTAAAGCTTGTCCTTTGACTGATTTCTGAGGAATATAGTGCATGTCATACTGAGCAAGTAGGATTCTCCAGTTAGCCAATCGAGAATTCAAAACACTGGGTTTCTTCATCATGATCCGTATAGGATTGATCCTGGAGATGACATGAATAGTCTGGCCAATGATATAATGACGTGTCTTTTGGACAGCAAACATCAAGGCTAGACATTCTTTTTCAACCGGTGAATATCGAGGTTCAGCTCCGGTCATAGTGCGGCTGAGATAATAAATGGCTTGTTCATGGCCATTTTGATTCTTTTGAGCGAGTAATTCACCCAATGAATGACTCATTGCTCGAGTATAGAGGAGGAACGGTATTCCTGAACGGGAGGTACCAATACTAGGAGCTCATCAGATATTGTTTTATATTATCGAATGCTTTCTGACATTCATCATTCCAGACAAAAGAGACACCTTTCTTCATAAGTTTGTTGAATGGTCTGCTGCGTTCTGATAAATTAGAGATGAATCTCCTGATATAAGCGATTCTTCCTTGAAATCTCGTAGCTCTTTTAAGGTGCGTGGAGGACATCTCTTGGATGGCTTTGATCTTCTCGGGATCCACGTGTATACCTTTAGAGGTAATGACGAAGCCGAGTAATTTACCACTAGAGACGCCTAAGAAGGACTTAGTAGGGTTCATCTTTAATTGATGCTTACGCATTAGATCAAATATAGTCTTCAAATCTTGGATATGATCCTCCTTTTGTCGACTTTTGACTGCAATATCATCAACATAGCATTCGACTATTTTCCGCAAATGTTCACGGAATATAGTGCTCATAGCTCGTTGATAAGTTGCTCCTGCATTTTGAGACCGAATGGCATAACTGTATAACAGTATGTACCAATCGGCATTCTGAAAGAAGTGTGCTTCTCATCTTCTGGAAACATTTTGATTTGATTGTACCCAGAATACCCGTCCATGAATGACATTCGTTCAAATCCACAGGTATTATCAACCATGACATCAGTGATTGGTAGAGGGAATTCGTCTTTAGGACATGCCGCATTGAGATCGCGGAAGTCTATGCATACTCTGATCTTGCCAGTCTTTTTAAGAACAGGAACAATATTAGCCACCCAATCGGGATGTTGTTCCTCTCTAATAAACCCAGAGGTAATGAGTTTATTGACTTCAGCTTCAATTGCATCCATGATGTCTGGACGAAATCGTCGCTATTGTTGTTTGACCGGTTTAGCATTCGGCAAGATATTGAGTTTGTGAGTTGCAATTTGAGGATCAAGCCCTAGCATATCTTCATAACTCCAAGCAAAGACATCGATATAATCACGAATGAGTTTGATCATGTCTTTTATCAGTTTCTGAAAGACTTTCACTGATGAATATTGGTTTAGGAGATCCCTCTTCACCAACATCTATTTGAACAAGTTTATCTTCAGTCGGAGGTTCTTTTTGCTCGAAATGGAACTCCCATTGATTATCTAATCTTTGGGCCCACTGTTCTGATTCAGGTGAGATTTCAAACTCTTCTTCGTCTTATCACTTTCTTCAGAATGGTCAATGGAAACCATATTGGAAGACAAAATGTTGCAGTAGAAGTCCCCGATACTTGTATCGGAATCCCAAGAAGTGGTACTAGAAGAATCAGATCTCTTATCTTCATCAGACTCGGGATCTTCATGGATAATATTGATGAAAGGAGTAGGAGCAGTATAACCCAATCCATATTTGCCCTTCCATATTTCAGAGGAGGAATCCGGACAGGCATTTTCTTCCTTTTCCATCATTGAGGCCAGTCCTGAAGTCATAGCCCATATTTTGATACTGTCTCTAGATTGCTGACTATAACGACGTAGTTGTAATCTTCCAGTGTCATCATTTTTGTCATCATCTTCAAGATCAGAAGGATTTTGAGGCCCTTTGTAGAAGAATATTGGAATGTCTCCTGGCTTTCTGCTTGGAACTAGAAAGTATGAAGATTGTACAGGTTCTAGAGATACATCTGTATGAACAGTCTGTACAACTCCTATGGTTATTGTGTTCAAGTCATCTAACAGATGTAAATAACTATGAACATAATTACACACATCAACGTACTGCAAAGGTGGAGACTTTTCATTAAATATAAAGCAGCAATATTTACATTGGGAGAAGGCTGAGCCTTAGAGATTTTAGCCAAGTCAATGACTAAAGGGGGAGAAGAAGAAGAAGCTTTGTTTCGATTAAGATCGATAACAAATGGCTCAGAAGAGGTGAGCTCCCTTGAAGCTTGAGATGGAAGAATAATCCGCCCTCCAACTGGAATTAGCAGAGTATCTTGTGAAGATGACTGAGATAGTGGTGAGATCCGTCCACTCACTGGAATGATTAAAGAACCTTCTCCAGAGAGTTTGGAAGATTGTTGTTGAGTAGTTCGACCTTTAACAGGGATTATTAATATCTCACTTTGTGAATCCTCTTTCTCCATGGCTTGTATGATCCTTGTATACTCTTCTTTGTACATCCAGGAATCATTAAAATAAGCTTCAACCCCATGGAAGGGATTTATATCAGCAACTTCTTTTTGTACTCTTCCATTGCTATCAATGTATTTAAAAAACTGATGAAGAGTAGAAGGCACCACATTATTTTCATGAAGAAAGGGCCTCCCCAAAAGAATATTATAGGATCCCGCGATCTCGATCACATAGAAAGTGACTTTAGATCTGAAATCGCCTATCTGAAGCTTCAGATGAATCTTTCCCAAAGGCTCGCTTCGGCTTTGATTGAATCCCAAGATAGTAGTAACCGTCTTGGAGAGCTTGTGAAGAGGGATTTTTAGTTCATCCAACAAACTCTTTGGCATTATGCTTATAGCAGACCCTGGGTCAATGAGGATACGATCTATCTTCATCGTATCAATATAACCAGTGTAGTAGAGAGGTCGGTCATATCGATTATCCTCCAGTAGTATGTCATCTTGTGTAAAGGTGATATTTGGGATAATCTCTAGTATACTGTTGCAATGTAAGCAAGTGGCAGGTTCCGCATCTGGCTTCTTCAATTGTGCAAGACAAGAGTCAGCTTGTAGAAGTGCTTCACTTAACGTCTCCCGAGTCTCTTTAGAAAGACGTAGAAGTTCAAAGAGGGACATTCTAGCTGGAGTATTAGCAAGTTGAGCCAAAATGTTAAAATTATAAGGCTTCTGAAGTCCAAGAGGAGAGGACTTCTTGATTGGCTTATCAAACCGAGCCTGTTGTTTGCCTTTCTCCAGAGTTGTAGGCTTGGGAAGAACAGGTTCAGTGGATGATTCTTCTTCAGAAAGAACATTAGAAGCATTTTTATCAGCTGGAGGGATATCAAGAGGATCCTCAGGACTTTTAGAATAATCCTTTAGGTAAGGTTTCCCCGTTCGAGTAGCACTAACAAGTGCTTCTTCTTTGTCTTTTGGCTCTGTGTCAGAGGTAGACCCAAGAGAAGTCATATGACATGACTTGATCTTTCCAGCCTTCTTGGACTTTCGAGAAGAAATCTTTTGAGGAGAAGGAGATTCAAAATCTGCCACTAGATCAGGATGGATCCACATGATTTCTCTAGTCTCCAAAGTGATTGGTGCTAATCCTTCAGACTGTGGAGGAGGAATATTTACTATTTCAAGAGTCGCCTTGGGAATAGGAACAATCCCGCCTTCAAGGAGTTGAGGAGGGAAATCTCCGAATTGCATAGAGACGACATTAGAAGTGACAGTCTTCTCTTTGGAGTAAGAGAGATAGCTCCAGATTTAATCATTCTTGGATCTTTCCTTTCAGTACATAACATGTACGAATTGTATGACCCAGCATTCTGTGATTTGGGCAGTATTTGGATGATCTGTCTTACCAGCTTCATCAGGTTTCTTGATCTCAAGTAATTGTATCTTATTACCTTTCAGCAGACATTCAAAGATACCAAGGACATCGTCATCATCGAAAGAATATTCTTCTTTGGGGCGAGTTGTTCTTGATTGTTGAGTTGTAGAGGCAGGAGTTTGAACATTTGATGCATCTTTGCTCTGAAGATTAACTTCAAGAGTTTCTTTTCCCTTGCGAGCATTGTTTTTATTGTTAGCACCTTGTCCTGTTTCTTTAGGAATCATCTGCACTCCTAAACCTTTGAAGGTTTCAGTACTGATTTCTGCAGCTTTGGCACTGACTATGAAGGAAGGCCAATCTTGAAATTGAGTGGACCCTGTCCACATACTGATGATTGGCAACAAGTTTGATTTGCACGTGTCAATGGTGACAGCATCAGGGGTTCCAAGAGGCATCTTCAGAGCTTCTCTTCGAAACCGTTCAATGTATTCCTCTGTGGATTCATTATTTTTCTGCTTGATTCTAATAAGAGCAGACATAGTCATGTCATTCAGCCCTTCATAGAACCTTTCAAGAAACATCTGTTTGAAACCAGCAAATGAGGTAATGCTCCCATCTGGGAGACTCCTATACCATTCATAAGCCGTTCCCTTGAGACATCCAATAAATACCCGAGTAAGGAGGGCATCACTTGGTTGCAGTTGATCAGTCATCACTTCAAAGTGATTAATAAACTGACTTGGAGAAGTGGTTCCATCATAGAATGAGATAGTAGGAGGCTTGTATTTAGGAGGATATGATACTTGCTTCCGTTCTATCGGATAAGGCTGCTTGATGCCTAACCTTTGTAAACCATCCTTTTGTTTGAATGCCTCGAATTGAGTTTTGAGATTCTTCAATTCTTCAGAGACAACTCCCGAAGATTGTGGAGTTGTGGCTTGTAGAGAATAGTTGGGAGGAGGAACAGCATTGTAAGCACTACCCCCAGCTCCAGAGAGACTAGGATTTGGTTGAGCTGGTCCAGGAGTATTGGATTGTACTGCTGGAGGAACTTGTACTGGACTTATATCAGTATCAACTGGTATGGCTCTGGTACAGTCTGTCGATTTTGCAACTGAGCTGTCATGAGTTCATACATCGACTTCATTGTGTCAGTCATAGATTTCATTTGCTGTTCCAAAGAAGCAATTCTTTGATCTTGAGGAGTCAAGGAAGAAGAAGGTTCATCAGCATTCCCATCAACCATGTAAGTCGTGACTGTATGAGGATTATTGATGAACTAGTGGATGTTGTATGCTCTGAATCATTGCTTCATGCATCAAAGTCAACTATAGGAGAATTACCCCCAGTAGGAAGAGGTGGGAAGTTAGATTCTCCAAGGAATTCAGAATCATCTTTAGGGATCAAATTTCTTTGACTAGAAGCCAGGACTCTTGCTCTGGTGTTTCTATATACTCCATCTTGACTATCAACCCTACCCCCGGTGTCCCGAGAAGTCATGTTGACAGAGGCAAACAAAGGATCATCTTCATCAGGCATAGGTTCATACTGAATCCTATTGAAGACAGACTGTCGTTTAGTTTGACATCTGCATTGTATTGTGATTCTTAGCTGGAAGTCACATTCATGATCATCATGGTCTTGAATCGTTGATTGACATCTGCACTGAATTATGACTCTTGGATAGAAGTCACATTCAGTATGTTCCTTTGACATAAAATTACTCCTTCTCTTCTGTTGAAGATATTCCCGTAAGTCTGTTTGTGAAGATTGAGGAGTATACTTCCTGTTCTTGGGTCTTAATGGCTCTTGATTATACAAAGAGTGATTAATGTGAGCCACATAATTTCTTGCATACTCTGCATCTGGATCTTTTATCTTCATATCCAATTGGTATGGTTTCTTAACACCAGAAGTACTGAGTTTTGTTCTTAAATCAGTGGAAGGTAACACATTAATTTTGGAAACATGGAGTTTTCCTTCTATTGATCTGGATATTTGCAGAGAATGAAGAGTTGAACCACTCCTTTGATTAGGAGTTGGTAACAGACCCTCTTTAATGGACAGATTCTGTGCCCAATTTGAAGAAGTCATAGGAGAAGATATTAAGGAATATTTCTTCTTAGACTCATTCAGATTTTGAGACATAGAATGTCCAGAAGGAAGAGTAGTCAAAAGACCATCTCCTTTCCTTTGACTAACAAAAGTATCAGTCAAAGCTGTTCCTGAAGTAAAAACTACAGGAGCAGAAGAAACAACTAAAGAGTTATTCCTTTTCGAAGGGACTTTATGTGGAAGACCACCCCCAGTTCTAGTAGAACTCGGTAAAGAAGAAGAGATAACTAAGGAGTTATTCTCTCTGATGAAATACACCCTGAAACAGATTTGGCTAAAGAACCAGTGCTGTTGGCGTGACTTTTGATTTTTGAATTACACGCTGGAACAGATTTGGCTAAGGAGCCAGTACTGTCAGCGTGACTGTTGAATGTGGGATTGCACACTGGAATAGATTTGGCTAAGGAGCCAGTACTATCAGCGTGACTTTTAGAGTTGAATTTGCACGCTGGAACAGATTTGGCTAAGGAGCCAGTACTGTCAGCGTGACTTTTAGGGTTGAATTTGCACGTTGGAACAGATTTGGCTAAGGAGCCAGTACTGTCAGCGTGACTTTCAACTTTGAAGATACACACTGGAACAGATTTGGCTAAGGAGCCAGTACTGTTAGCGTGATCTTTGATTGCTGTCATTTTCGAGCGCACAAGTGTGTGCGTGCTTGCAGTAGAACTCTTGCCAGTGTTAGGAGCAGACACTGTGGCAGAGACTTCACCATTGACTGCCAACTGATTCTTAGGGACATAGACAGAGTGTCCCTTCGACTTGGCAGTGATGATGGAGGCTGGAGTGGGCTTGCCATCCTTAGCCCGCTGCATTTCTTCATAGGCGAGTTGATCGAATTTGATCGTCATCACCTTCTTCGTCGAGCCGATTGATGAAGTGTCGCATTGAGTTGTTGCCATCTCAGAAGAGGAGATGGTGATCCTCAGCAGAGTCGCCAATTTGTTTTCCATAAAGAAATTCTCTTTATTTGTTGTGTTTCTGGGAAAATTACAACTGTAGGAATCCGATCTAGAAGACGATCGCTTTATCCCTTGGACTATGCGAAGAAGAAAAGCTCTCAAAATTTTGACAGTAGATATCAATGTATCTGTACAATAAATGAGAAAAAGAACTCTATTTATAGAGTCAAAAATAATAACTGAAAAGATAACTGTCTTCACAGCCTGTGCTTAGTTGAAAATCACGCAGGATTTAACATACGCAAGGCTGTGAGCAGTTACTGGACGTGACCTGTAACTGTTGGACACATGGCAATCATGCATGAGTCGTATGCAAGTTACAGGACACGCAGGCGAGAAATCAGTGGCATGGCTGCCACGTACTCCAATTTGATGAAATCCACGCAGACTTGTTGAAGACAAAATCTACGCGAACTCGGTGTAGAAAGCTTCAAAATCCACGCAAACTTGGGGCAGGAAGCTTCAGGATCCACGCAGACTTCAAGGCAAAAGAACTCAAAAATCCACGCAAACTTGAGGAAGAAAACTTCAGAATCCACGCAAACTTGAGATGAAGATCACAAATACACGCAGACTTGAGATAGAACTGCCAGCTGTCTTGATTTGGCGTGTCTCGACTGACATAAAATCTCTGACAGTGATTGCTTTGTCAGTCGCATTAAATGACAAGAAACCCTTTTGGTACGCCAACTCGACGAAGGCTGAGTCTTGCTGAAGAAGATTTCGGAAATCACGCAATAGACAGCGATGATCTCTCAAAGTCTGTGCATAAGTGGCATACGAAGAGACATTCTTCGACTGTTGTGCTGTCAGTCATAATTACTCTCTGATAAATGATGAGCTGTCTCCCCAGCATGATTTGTTTATATTGTCTGGATCAACTGAGCGTGACTTTTGACTCCGTCTTGATCAACTCAGCGTGACTTTCATTTTTGAGGCCTACAGACGGTATTCATGACAGACAGCAATCAAGGCGGGTTCCAGCGATCGCCAGCGCATCGACACTTTAGATGCCATATTGCATGCCTTGGTCAAGTCTGTAGACTAGATCAAAGCGGCACTTCCTACTCTGCAGGGAGTGACACCTGGCCAGGCAAGCACGGGTCCCGCAATCAACGTAGATTCAAATTCAGCGGCACCAAACCAGGGTAATAATCCTCCCGAGATAACGGCCCCTACCGCGACAGATGAGGCCCGAGAAGTAAGAAGAGAGGTTCAGGAGCTCCGAGCAATGTTCCACGCCCGAGAAAACTCTCAAGACCTCAGAATACGGCAACCATATCCTGCTGAATGGAGGGATGTTCCCTTTCCGCCAAGATATAAGCCGTTCAATATCAACCATATGATGGCAAGACTTCAGCAAGTCGATACATCACTTACTTTGAGGTCACTACCGACCATCTGCCCCATGATGACGCTATCCTCACGCGGTTATTCATTGGGGCATTGGAAGGAGTCGCCTTCGATTGGTACCGCAACCTGCCAGACAATTGCATCCACTCCTTCGCTGGCTTCAACCGCTTGTTCTTGGAGAGGTTCTATGAGGTAGGGCAGGACGTTACGATGTCTACCCTCATGGACGTCGTTCAAGGAGAGAAAGAACTGACGAGAAATTACATTGAGCGGTTTCGTCAAACCGCAATGAAGTTACCATTTGGCAACCCGGACTCTTCTTTGATTGAAATTTGCCAAAAGAGACTACTTCCAACAATTAGTCTCTGGATGGGCGAAAGTCAGTTCAAGGACTGGAAGACTTTTATCATCAGTGCTACAAGTGCTGAAGAACGATTGAAGAAGGCTCGCCAACTGGGGTTGCATATCTCGGAGGAAGAGAACAAGAGCAAGCGTCCCAAACACCAGCAACGACAATGGGGGTAGCCCCTCCAACAACCGGGACAACAAAGGCAAGCAGGCTATGGTGACCGATACAGCCCAGAAGCCCGAGCCACAGCCGGCAGACAAACAATGGCCTCAAATCACTTATTCCTTTGAAGACGGTCACGTCAAGCCTATCTTGGACATGCTTATACAAGGAGATAGGATTCAGCTTCCTCCACCAAGACGGGAGCCTCGGCCGGCTGATCTGGAGAACCCAAAGTTCTGCCATTACCATCGCTACGTCCACCATGCTACACACGACTGCTACCAACTGAAACGGTATATCCAAAACCTCATCGATTCGAACGCCCTGGCCATCGATTTCGAAGAGATAACCGTGGCAGCCAACATGGTGTCCGTACAATTCGGCAGCTTCCCTCCAACAGAGACTCAGTACGGGGTTATACCCATCCCTCTGGCAACAATGGAGATTGCTAATCTGCCGCCTGCTCGCGATCAAGCCGCTGGTCTAGTACCCCTCACCACATCACGAGGGGAAATCATGTGGGTCCATCCGGACCTAGTCCACGAGGTAACTCAACCCTCTCCACCTTCTAAAAGGAAAAGTGAAAAAGTCAGATCCTGCCGCACTGCCTCGGCGGAAGAAGAAGAAGTCTCGGCCGTCACTACTCGATCTGGAACACAAGCCCAACCGGTGATCGAAAACGCGACTGATGATCATCCGCCCATTACCAATGATGCTCCGGGACCGGCTCAGCCTTCGACGACCGACAAGCCTAGGCCGAAGGAGACTCGCTTTGACAAGTCCCTCCGGAATGAGACACCTCAGGGGCTGGAGAGGCCCTACAACTTCGACATCTTAGCGCAATTAGCTAATACACCGGCCAAATTGTCTTTATATGAACTCCTCAGGCTCTCAAAGGATGTCCGCACGGCTTTAAGTGAGGCACTCCAAAATGTCGACGCATACTTGGCTCAGGTCAACCTCACGGGAGATAACCAACCTGTAGAGCTCCAAGATAGTGCGTGTACGGGAGCAATGCCCAATATCGTCTTCTCTCCGTAAGATATGCTCATCAAAACTAACCTGCATGATCGCCCGCTATACTACACTGGATACATCGGCGACGTAAAGGTGGACCGAATGCACATTGATCCTGGGTCCTCTATAAGCATCATTCCAAAGGGTCTGCTACATCATCTTCGAATTCCGATGCATCGCCTGACACCTACAAGCACCGCCATTAGCGGTTTCAATTCGGGCAGGAGCTACCCAATAGGAAAGATCCGTTTGAAGTGTCAGATCGGCGATCTCCAATCAGAAGTCACCTGTTATGTTATAGATGCCGACACTTCTTACAATATCCTTCTGGGACGGCCTTGGATACACGATTACATGATCGTGCCTTCCACGCTACACCAGTGCTTCAAATATGTCGATAAGCACGGCTTCGTGAGGACAAAGTTTGCCGATATCGATCCCTTCAAGGGGGTCGAATCTTATTACTCAGACTCATGTCTGTACTAAAAATCAAAGAAGCATCTGGTCGAAGAAGATGTGCAAGCTCACAACAAGACGGCTATAGGATCAGAAGAACCTCTAACGATCCACCTTCAGGCTCGCAAACTGGGCAATTCCGTACCCCTTACGGCCACTCTGCGTAAGGACGCAATCAGTCTCTCCGCACAAGAAGAACAGATGAGAATCCGGCTGCCAAGGTCCGGCCAAGCGCCGAGACCCATAACAGGGCCACTTACCATCAGACTACCGAGAGTCGGTCAGCTCCAAACGGAGAAGCCCAATCCCTCCGACAGACCGCTCACAATACGCCTTCCCAAGAAGGTTCTTCACCCCGATGCGAGGTCTGACACTTCTAGCGAACCAGCCACCCCTCGCCTCACATCAAGTACCAAACTGGGGGTTGCTAGTTTACCAACAACTCCACGATCTGCTCCGCCAGTTAAGCCTCTGAAGATCAAGCTGACTAGGTCGTCCTCTCAGTCTTCATTTATACAGGGGTGGCCGAAGAAGAACCAGAATTGGCCAAGTATGTGGCTGCCCACTCCGATACCCCTTCCGCAGATGATGTAATCCCTCTAGAAAAGATACCTTACTTCATCAATAAAGGGTTATCTTTGAACTACACCGAGCTCAATAAGCTATGTACAATGTATGCTATGGAATACGGTATAGGCACTCACCTACATACACAGGTGACAAACGTGTACACCGCCATCCGACTTACTCCAGTAGAAGACACTTACCGAATAGTCGAGGGAGGAGACCACCCGATCATCTTCGGCTGGACGAACAACCCACATCCCCTCGCTATGGAAGAAGTCGACTTCGGGTCAGATGCTGGAAGACTGCCTCTGTATCTCTATAGCCCTCAATCCAAATATCTCATGCAGAAATAGGGGTATGATCTAGAGACAACACCAGGACTGAACTACGGAACTGGACGACGATTACCTTTGAAGTCGCCAGCCCCGGCAGGCAAACCACGAAACTACTATAACAAAACCCGATGCGGTTTAGGGTATGTAACGCCTACTACGACCCCTGAAAGCTCAGATGAAGAATGCGACTGGCAGTCACATTCAACCGGATCACCGACTTCCGACTCAGATACCAGCATCGGAGATGTGTTCAGACAAGTCATGTCAGTCAACATGGCGTTCGCTGACGCTTACGAGGAAGACGAAGACATCCCCGAAATCCTTGAGCTAGAGCCGTGGGCCCAGCAATTAGACGCGCAATGGGAAAAGCGGTTCGAACTGAGAGAACCTCCTACTGAAGATGAGGTCATACAAGTGGATCTCGGCAGCGAATCTTCTCCAAAACCGATCTTTATCAGTAAAAGCCTGACAAACGAAGAACGAAAATCGCTACTGAAACTTGTCAGAGAATATATCGACGTGTTCGCGTGGAGTTACGAGGACATGCCGGGGCTAGACCCCGATATCGCTCTTCACAAACTCAACATACGGCCAGATGCAAAGCCAGTCAAGCAGCAACAATGACGCTTCCGCCCAGGCGTCATGGACGCAGTTGAAGCCGAAGTCAACAAGCTAATAGCCAGCGGCTTCATTCGTGAAGAGCAACATCCTGACTGGGTCGCCAACATAGTGCCGGTCCTTAAGAAAAATAGGAAGATCCGAATCTGCATCGACTTCCGTAATCTGAATGAGGCATGTCCGAAGGACGAGTTTCCCCTCCCCATCACAGACATCATGATCGACAACACATGCGGCTTTGAACGTATGTCATTCATGGATGGATTCTCGGGGTACAATCAAATCAAGATGTCTCCCGACGACGAAAAGCACACATCATTCCGAACGCCGATTGGTACATACTGCTACACAGTCATGCCATTCGGTCTAAAGAATGCTGGCGCTATATATCAGCGGGCCATGAGTATCATTTTCCGAGAACATTTACGCAAAACAGTAGAATACTATGTCGACGACATCGCCGTCAAGAGTCGCCATAAGGAAGATCATCTGCAAGACCTGAGAACGGTATTCGACCTGATGCGAGCCCACAACCTGAAGATGAACCCTACGAAATCATTCTTGGGCGTATCCAGCGGGAAATTCTTAGGCTTCATCATCACGGCACGGGGCATCCATGTAGACCCTGAGAAGACGAAGGCAATCATGGAGATGGGTCCCCCGAAAAATCTCCTCGAACTCAGAGGCCTCCAAGGGAGGCTAGCTTACATCAGAAGGTTCATTTCCAACCTCTCCGGGCGATGCCGACCGTTCACACACCTCATGAAGAAGGGAGTCTCATTCGTATGGGACGAGGAATGCCAGCGTGCTTTCGACGACATCAAAGAATATTTGTCGAATCCCCCAGTCCTGGTGGCCCCGGTCCCCGGAAAACCATTCCTGCTCTACGTACGAGCAATGGAACACTCCCTTGATGCCCTGCTAGCACAAAATAACGATGCAGGCCACGAGCAGGCCATATATTATCTCAGCCGAATGATGATCGGGCCAGAACATCGATACACCGCCGTAGAGAAGGAGTGTCTCGCCCTGGTATTCGCTATTCAAAAGATGCGGCACTATGTCACAGGACAAACCATACATGTGATCTCGCGAGTCAACCCCCTCAGAGTCCTCATGACTAAACCAGGGGCCCTCAGCTCTCGCCTCGCCACATGGGCAATATTGCTGTCCCCCTATCATATGATCTTCGTCCCGTAAAAGGCTGTTAAGGGTCAAGCCCTAGCAGACTTTTTGGCAGCCCACCCAGGATCGGAGTCATCCAAAATCTATGAAGAGATCCCAGACGAGGTCGCCGATTCGAATACAGCCACCCACGATAACATATGGCGAATGTTCTTCGATGGCGCCTCAAGGACCGGACCCAAGGGAAACATCGTCGTCGGGGTCGGAGTGGTATTAATTTCTCCTACTGAGCTGGTGATCAATCGCGCCTACTCCCTCACGGAACCCTGCTCCAACAATGTGGCCGAATATAACGCTCTGGTCATTGGCCTCCAACTTGCAAAAGAGCTGGAGGTAGAATACCTTGAAGCATACGGCGACTCCCAACTAATCGTCAATCAGATCAGGGGCTCATACGAGGTTCGCCATAAAGACATGATCCCCTACCATCAAATTGCGATCAATATTATCTCATCATTCGAGGGATTCTTTATCGAGCACGTCCCCAGACTCCAAAATATCGAAGCCGATGCCCTAGCAGGCCTTGCCGCTTCCTTAGCAGTGCCGAACCAAGCTCATCATTCGGTTGACGTAATAGGCCATGAACTGGTCTGTCCCAAGAACAACGTTCAAGCCATGGCAAGTTATTCCGCCCAGACGGTCGACGACACACCGGACTGGAGACAGCCGTTCATCGACTTCGTCGTATACGACATCCTCCCAGAGAATCCAAAGGAAGCTACCTCTATCAGACGGTGTTCTCTCAGATTCTTCTACAATACAGAGACGAAAATGTTGTATCGCCGCTCCTACGACGGATTATTGCTCCGGTGCTTGTCGAACGCGGAAGCTACAGAAGCTGTACGAGAAGCTCACGACGGTGTCTGTGGGGCCCATCAACCCGGCCCTAAGCTACAGGACCGCCTTCGCCGGATGGGCTACCAATGGCCCACGATGATGGCAGATGCGATAGATTATGCCAGAAAATACAAGGCCTGCTAAGTCCACGCAGACTTCATTCACCGACCATCCGAATTTCTACATCCGACAGTGGCGTCCTGGCCATTCGAAGCATGGGGAATGGATATCATTGGTCCAATCATCCCACCCTCTCGAGGACATCGCTTCATACTTGCGATCACTGATTATTTCTCCAAATAGGCGGAAGTTGTCCCACTCGCAGAAGTTAAAACTTCAAACGTGATCAGCTTCCTTAAGCATCACGTTATCTACCGCTTCGGACTACCACGAAGAATCATCCATGATAATGGTCCACAGTTTATAAGCCATGCATTCTACCGATTCTGCGATAAGCACCGCATTCAGAATGTCGCTTCGACACCATACAACCCGGCAGCAAACGGGTTGGCAGAGGCATTCAACAAAACAATCATCAAGCTCTTCAAGAAGTTCATCTCCTCCAACAAACGCGACTGGAACGAAAAGCTCGGCGAGTGCTTATGGGCTTATCGCACCACGGTTCGAACAGCCACCGGGAATACACCATTCTCTCTGGTGTACGGGAGCGAGGCAGTCCTCCCTTTGGAGACTCAGATCCCCTCACTCCGCGTCGCCCTCACTTATCAATTGATGACGGATGATAACTACCGACGACGACTACAAGAGTTGGAGGCTTTAGATGAAAAGCACCTCCTAGCTCAGCAAAGGATCAAGCTATACCAAGCACGCATCTCAGGAGCCTTCAACAAGAAAGTTAAAATCAGAACATTCCAAGTGGGCGATCTTGTTCTGGCAGTCCGGAGGCCGATGGTCATGACTCACAAGACCACCGGTAAGTTCCAGCCAAAATGGGAAGGTCCATTTGTCATCGAGACCGTGTTCTCCAACGGCGCCTACCGCTTCGCTAAGCAGAACAGAGATTTGCTCATGTTGCCCGTCAATGGCAAGTTCCTGAAGAAATACTATGTTTAAACATCATTCTCCAGATTATCGAGTCATGTACTCTTTTAGTACCACTGAACTCTCATCCATCATTCTCCAGATTATCGAGTCATATACCCCTTTAGTACCACTGAACTCTCATCCACCCTATTTTAGATTATCGAGCCATGCACCCGCTGGTGCCGCTGAACTCTCACTCCCTCAATAGTCCAAATTACCAAGTTATGTACCAGCTGGTGCCTCTGAACTTACATTTCGGTCACTATTTCAGATAGTAAGTCAAGTATGATTATACCTCTGAACTTTCTTCCTGGCAGAGATCCTCCCTCAGGATTCACTACCCGTACTCCCAGTGCACAAAAAGGGTAGTCGATCCACCAATTTCCGAAACGACCATGTCCTCATTACCTCTGAGTCGTCTTCACTTCCACCAAAAACAAACCGCCCCTCGCATAGAACTTCCACGTTCTCCTACCTCTGAGTCGTTCTATGTACCCAATCTTCATTGAGCCCACTCCTGCCATGTCCTCATTACCTCTGAGTGGAAAGGCTCCGTCGAAGAAATCGTCATATTTGCCATGTCCACATTACCTCTGAGCAAGTATGTCGATCCTCTTTTAACCTATTATCTGTACCCACAACCGGAGTACGACAAGGATAATAGGTCCACAAATGTCCCCTGTTGACCACAAATGTCCTCTGTTAACCACAAATGTCCTCTGTTGACCACAAATGTCCTCTGTTGACCACAAATGTCCTCTGTTGACCACAAATAGCTTCCGTAAAGTCTCTCCTGCCATGTTCTCATTACCGCTGAGCAGGAAGATTTCACGATAAAACCTTCATGTTTGCCATGTCATCATAACCTCTGAGCAAATGTGATCGGTTCCCTTTCACCCTATTATCCGCATCCTGAACTAGGGTACGCCAAGGGTAATAGGTCCATAAATATTCATTCGCTAAGCTTCTTAGCATAAATCTACCATCTTACCATACCCCGGGAGCCCAGCTGCTCTACGGCATTCTTTCCTCCAGTACCGAGAACATCCATGACCACTTTGCCGTAGCTGTCCCGGACATCCTATCTAAACTGTTATCCGTACCTAAAACCAAGGTACGCCTAGGATAACAGGTCCACAAATAAATCCTCCAGCAAGTCCAAATTCCATAAACACCGCAAGTGCAAGAAAGAAAAGATGAGTTGAAACATGCTCATTTATTCAAAAATCAAAGGGCTACATCAGCAGGGATCACACCCCCTTGCAAAAATTAAAAAGAAAGAAAAAAAGAGAGAAAGAGAGAAGAAAAAGAAGAAGACAGAAAGCCGATCACTGCTCTGGAACACATAACGCCGTAAGACGGTCCTTTATCAAGGCAACCGACCGCTCAAGCTTCTGTCTGGCTCGGCGCTCCGCTTCCTGATTCAACACCGCCGCATCCTCCAGATGAGCATGGGCTCGCCAGTTGTCCTCAAACTTCTTGAAGGCCCGCTCCAGGTTGACAGAGGATCGAAAAATCCTCTCGGCCTCTCGAGCAATCAACTCTTGTTCTGCACGAGCAGCCTCCCGCTCTGACTCTAAGAAGACCAACTCCTTCTGGAGTGCGAGAATCCGCTTCTTCGTATCAGCTACTCCACGAGAGGCAGATTCTTCCCGGGCTCTACAAGCCTGACTCCGACGACCCAGTCGGTCATAAGAGACGGAGAACTTGTCAAGGTCCCCCTGCACAGCCGGTCCGACAGTTTCTCGAGCGAGCTTAATCCTGTCCCTAGCAGCGACCAGGAAGCTCCGCTCCCGTTCAGTCGTGGCGGGCAAGCCAGCCTGCCGCACTGCCAGCAGTTGGGTCACAAGCTGGTCAGCCTCTGTCAACTTAGGCTCCAGGAGCGCTGCTAACCCCAGCCCGCCAGGAAGACCCTTCAGAGTGTCAATTTGGCCCCGAGCTCCCCGTAGAGACAGAGAAAAAGGGATCCCCCCCGTTCCACGGCAGCGTTTACACCCCTCCCTAAGTGGCGATAGAAGCTGTCAACCACATCCTGCGTCACCTCGTTCAGAGCCTCCGAGGAAACCGGTGTCAACGGAAGTGTGGCTGGTAGCACGGAAGAAGACGCAACGGAATCTGCCGCTCCTGCCACAAGAGAAACCAACTCCGTACAGAAAGACGCTTGAACATCGGTCAATTCCTCTTCAGCGGCCTGCAGAATTTGGATGCTCGGCAGGGTCGAGAAGTCAATCTCCGAAGCCGTATAAGCAGCCGAAGACGAGGCCAGGGCCAGCACCAACTCCATCCCCATCTGCCCAGGGCTGGCAGGATGTCCCTCAACATGCGATGACGAAGGGGAGGAAACGCTCCTTTCCCCCTGATCACGGTAGACCGGGCCTTCCCCAAGAATATCAGCGGCAGGAGATAAAGGGTCAGGACCTGCACGGCCAAGGCAACCATGAATCGACTTGACCCGAAGGATATGCTGATAGAGCAAATAAGCCCCCTCGGTGGTCAATATGTGGCTCAGCTTACCAGTGGAGGAATGTGGAGGCTGAGGTTCGCCTACAGCCATCACAACCTCTTCACCAACAGCCTCCGAGTCAGGAATAAAAGACTCATCCGCCCTTGCATCCTTGGGAGGGGATGCACCGAGGATGGCGTCATCTCGCTGAAGTTCAGAAATCTTGGAGACGGGCCCAAGGAAACTTTTGTCACCCCGGGCTGGGGCCTCAGCAGCTTGGGAGTCCTTAGCCGCCGCTGAGAGAGCCCCCGCAGAGAGGACCGCGGCACACATGTCGCTAATCAAAGCGGCAAGGGCCAGATCAACTACTGAAGCAGCAGATGGTTCAGGAGAGCCTGGTTCGTCAGAAGCCTACAAAGAAAAATGATCAAGTCATATCCCCGAGAGGAAAGAAAGCTACAACAAAGATATAACTTCGACTTGGACTTACCTCCGGAACATCGTCTACACCCTCACCCTTCTCCGTAATAAGCAGCCTACGGGGACCGACAGCCGCTCTCTTTACAGAAAAAGTTACCCCTCCGCCGGTAGGCTCATGCCTGCCCCGCTTACGCGAAGGACCAGGCATGGCGGGCGATAGATCTACCCGTACCTCCTCCGACGCAGACGGTAATGGGCCCACTGCTTCGTCAAATACGGCCGACGGTTGTTCCGTCGCCATCTCAACCGCCATAACGGGAGGCTGACCCGCCATTATCCCATCACCCGAAGAAAAGGAGTCTTCGCCATCCCGCTCATTATCTTCCTCAATTGTGTCGAAGGATTCGGAATCGGGCGAAGGAACCCTATTCGTCCCTTTCTTCTTTGCTCTCGACGTCATAGCCTTCTCCGCTAGGCGAGTGCCCACAATGAAGCTAGTCCTCAAGTCAAAATCGAGGGGAGGAGGATCGCCGTGACATGATACAGGGCTGCCATATGCAGGATTTCATCCATCACATTTGCGACAGGGACCAAGAAGCTAGTCCGAGTATGACAGGTGTTATAGTAGCTCCATGCTCTGATACCATCAAGAATGCTGCCTTCAAATCCCAGGTGAGAACTGGGGCGCCCGAGTAATAGCTGACTATACCCAAATTGACAGGCAAACCTACTAGGCAAGTAGGGCTCCAAATACACAGTGTTGCGATTTCGGTAAACTAGATGCGCCGGGCGAATGTTGCGTAGCCAGAAACACATCTTTTCAGGCAAGAAATGAGGAGGTCCGACCCCATCAACATGAACACTCCTCACCTCTTGATCAGTAAAACGAGGAACGGATACGAAGAAATTGTACCCATCCACCCTCGCCAGCATCCTCCGACACGCCGGCATGGTACTACATTTCCAAGGCTGGTGGTGATACTTGAAAAGAAACGCGTCATCACCTGTAACGCCATCTCCCGTCCCGGGTCTCATCAAGGATTGATAATGCAGCAATAGCCATCCCAGCAAGTAATGGTAAGGCAATTCTGTACGTTCAAAATCCATTGCCACGTCACGAGCAATGACCTTGGACGAGAAGGCGCGAAGACCATGTTGAATACTGCACACCATGGCAGGAAGGAGGGCCAGCCTGACCCCAAAGGCCAACTTCACGGCAGGAAGAATGAAGTGGCGACTGATCCTCTCAATAGAGCCTGCCCCTCCTGAGACCACGCAGTTGCGCAGCCACACCATTAGAAATCCGGCCAAGAGTGCCTTCTCTGACAACCGCCGAGTACCATAACGAAAGTAGCTAAAGGAGTCAATCTGGCTCCCGAACCTGTCACTTTGAGACTTCGACCTCCTGGCAGTCGACATCAAGACCTCCACTTCTTTAGGAGTTAAACGATCTCGGGAAGTAACCCGGCCAGCCGCGCTAAATTTGAAAAGGTATGCAACCCAAGATTTAGTATGGGGAGAGTCCCCCTCCGAGCTGTCATTTTTCTGGATAGTCGTCCGGTGACAGGTGCTATGATGGCATAATAATTCTTGATACACGGTGACGAAACCGGGGAATCGCTGATCCAAATCTTGGAGCTCCTCATTCGTCGGCGTATACACTTCGAAGGGTTCATCCCCCCAGGGGAGCTTGGAGACAGCATACATCTCGTGAAGAGCGAGCCCTAATTCTCCAACAGGGGTAAAAAAGGTCCCCGTTCGATGATTGTACATCTCCAAAAGGGCCATGAACAGTGGCTTATTAACGGGCAACCCGTGGCCGGTACCCCGGATAGCGTCATAAAGGTTGACTCCCCGTAAAAACTCTTCATACTTTCGTAGGATCCATGAGGACAGATTAGCCCACGGAGGAATGGGGTGTAACCAGCTCGACAGGACCAACCTACCAACAGGATAGGACCCTTTGCGAGCAAGCTGACTCAGGAAGGTATCAGCCTGGGAGAATGAAAAGTTAGGACCAGGGGTGTTGATGAAGGTACCTGGAACTAACCCCATCACGGACCGACTGGCCGGATCTTTGACTGCGCGCACTGACCCAGTGGCTCTATTATAACGGATATTACCAACAAATATCCCCGGTCTGGTTGGAGTGAGGGTGTCCGGCATCTGCCTATCCAGAACGATCATATTGAACCACTCAAAAGGGAAATGGCGCTTCATAATAGGGATGTGAATCGGCATCCCGTCCAGGTCAAAATCCCAACTCTCCGAAACATCCAACACTCGGGAGTTTTCTACAACCAACGCATCCCCAAAGAGGAAGACCGATTTCAGATACTTCCCGTCAGACTGCCCAGAGCTTATCATATCAACAAGGAACTGAAAGGATTGAACCCTGATAGCATTTAGTCGCTCCAAAGGTTCATCAACAAGTAGCTGTTCGGACACTTGACGAACTAAGTCATCCCGATGAACGCCCGAGGCAAACTGACGCGAGCCTACCATAAGTTCCCCAGCAGGATTCACGGGCAGAGTCACTGAAGAAAGGCAAAAGAAACAAGGTCAAAATGATAGCTGAAACGCAAAAACACATGATGCTTATGCGGCTCAGCATAGGTACGGCTCGGTTTATACAGGTCAGTTCAAATGAGCCTATGCGGCTCAGTTTGAAAGAGCCCATGCGGTCCAGTACGAATAAACTCATGCAGTTTCGTTCGAAGGGAACTCATGCGACTCAGTACGGAGGAACTTATGCGGTCCGAAAGGAGTATATTCGGTTCTAAAACGCTTATGCGGCCCTGCAAGGATGAGCTTATGCATTCCAGCGAGGATGAGCTTATGCGGCCCTGTTAAAGAAGTAGTTACGCAACCACTTTCATGCTACTCAAACCTGGGTCATACCCCATGCGGCCTAAGCATGAGTCGGACACACAGTGTGCTTTGGAATATAGGCTCACGCATAAAATATACGGCGTAGCCATGGCAGTTCATATTAAGGGACCCTTACCAGCGATAGGCAGGTGGACGTCGGGGTGAAAAGCGAGCACGTCAGTCAACGGAGGAGCCGCCATGTTTGCCGCCGCAGTCGATGAAGACGCGGCTTTCTTGCCCTTCGCTGCCGCAGAAGATGAGGCGGCCTTCGATGCTGCAACCTTCTTGGGAGCCATTGTCGGTTGCTAAAGGAAGAAGACGAAGAGCAAAGACGGAAAATAGAGAATCAGAGCAAAGAGAGAAGGTAAAGAAAAGCCCCAAGAGGCTAAAAGACTCCTATTTATAGGCAAAAGAGACCCACGAAACGAACAGACATCTCGGAGTACGCCTCGGATTACGCGCCGCCCCCAAAGAATAAAGGCAAAATGCTTCGGTCAAGGCAAAACCGACTCTTGGGATCCTCCCCCAAAAGGCGGCGTTAAATCAAATCAAAGGCACTTAATGAAGATTTGCACACGTGTTCAGGACACGTGGCAACAAGTTTATGCGGCCAGATAAATTTATGCGGCTAAGGCACTTATGTGGCTAGGAAGCTCAGGCAGACAGAAAAATCCTATACGGCATGAACGGGGCCATGCTTCTTGTTCAAAGTATTCCAATTTTTACAAATTGAAAACTTTGAAGGGGGTCCTGTAGAAGCATGGAAAATATTAGAATAATGATCCATACGGCTCTGAGTAAGAAGCTTATGCGGCTCACACAGGAGCGGCCCTATGCGGTTCAAAGAAGACTCTCAATCGCATGCGGCTCGGGAGCGTATGCGGTTCAGCAAGGCATATGCAGCTCGATGGACGCCATGTGTGATCCTTCCCTACAGCTGGTCGTTTGAGTAGTGGCCTCATTTATTGCTCCAGCACGATTCACTGTGGCGGCCCTGACATAAAGTTTCATAATAGCCTTGCCATAATGACTGACTCCTCGGGAAAAGAAGAAAATCTCTGACCAAATCCGTCAGAAGTCCCAGATTGCCACGTGGCAATCAGTCATATGCGGCTCCCTGAGAACCCGTTCCATGCGGTTCGATACAACGCTAGCTCATGCGGCTCCCTGGGAACACATTCCCTGTGGCCCAATACAACGCCAGCTCATGCGGCTCATAAAGATTACGCATATGCGGCTCGATGAAGCATCGTCCTATGCAGCTTACAAAGAGTATCTCTCTGCGGTTCGAGGATCGTCAATCCTATGCGGCTCTGACAGGACTCACAATTAAGACACGTGGCATGGGATCAATAAGAGATTTAACCGAATCTCAACAAATATATTTGACATCATCGTCATAATTACTGAGATCAGGGCATATCATTTATCATCAAGCTAATGGGACACGTGGCGAGCAATCAGACATTGGCATAATCAATCACGAGGATTTAAAGCAGCTAGCTTTAATTGCTCATGAGATACGATGCTATCCGCATTAATGGCCGAGATTCACTATAATCAGGATCAAGGGTTCAGATAGAATGAAGGAGCGCCGACATTCCAAACAGATAATCATTAGCAAACCCTAATGATCACCCCCCCACTCTTATAAATAGCCAGCATCATTCCCTTGTAAAAAAAGGTCGGCAACAAAAGAATAAAAAAATAAGAAGAGAGAGATCTACACAGAGAGAGCTCCCTCCTTTTTTTCTTGATAATCACAGAGAGAGAGAAGCCAGGAGAGCAATCCGAGGAGAGCAAGAAAAGCATTTCTTCATCAACGTCGAGCAGATCTTCTCCGAGCCAAGGTTGCATACTGATCGTCCAAGGAGTAAGGCAGAGCGGCCGTCGCTTTCCCGAGCCTCTATCGTCACCCCCCAGAATCAAAAATAAACAATCGTACTTAGTCTGTTGTACCTAGGTTTTCGTCCCTAGGCTTTCTTTGTACGAGCGAGTTTGTATTGTGAGTCTAAGTTCAGTCCTCCGATAATTGTTCTGTTCTTTTACAATCAATGGCAAACAGTTGTGTTTGAGCATTTATTTCTTGCGGGCTTGACAGCGTTCTACCGCCGACTCTGCGGCGTAGGCTGGCTTGGACACGTCTCGTATCCGAAAAGCGGGTGCGGGTCGTGACAGTTACTTATTTTCTTATGAATAAAATAGTCTAAATTTTATTATAAACATTTTAACAAACTTTTCCATAAATAAATAAAATATTTTACTTTATGAAAATATTACTTTATCATATTGATTATTACCATATATGCTAGATTGGGTTAAATTTGTAATGTAAACTAGATTAGTAGAATATGTTTATTGGGTCTATATATGGTAAGTCCGTATATGGTATGTAATATGACATAGATATGTCACTGATAGTAGATTTATTTATTCTAAAGGAAGTCAAGGAAGATATCAAGCATGTGGATGAGATCCTAATTTCTAATCATATGTGCAGGCTTGTTTGGTACTGTGATGTAACCAAACAATATTTTCTAGACCTATATGGGCCACCAAAAAAATATGTAACGTCACAGTCCCAAAATCAATAGGTCTAGGAATGTATACATACCAACTGTATGTATACGCAGGCTACTCCAATATATGGAACCTACGAATACACACATAAGCTGTATTATATGAACTCCAGCTTATAATAATAAGTCTTAGGCAATACTATAACCCCTACTTCCTCATTTTCCCATGAGTCATAGGCAATGTTGGAGAGAGACTGTTACTAGGTCCAGAGATGGTTATGGATGCCGCAAATGAAGTCAAGCAAATTCGGGATCGTTTGAGGATAGCCCAGGATAGACAGAAGCATTGTGCGGATAGCAACCAAAGATCCTTGGAGTTTGTAGCTGGGGACTTCATCGAGGCACTATCAGGTTTGGTCGAGGGGGAAAGCTCAGTCCGAGGTATATAGGGTATAAACCCCACCAAAATTTATTAGAGATTTAGTGATTAAATTTAATTAATAAATAGTTATTTTGATTATTTATTTCTATATAGGTATTTTATACCGAAATTGCTCTATAACTAGCTTAGTACTAGCTCACTACTAGCAAATGCTGATGTGGCGGAGAGAGGCAACCAAGTTTACAGATTTAGCTGGTAAACATTAGCATTAATATTAAAATTAACATTAACATTAATATTAGAATTAACATTAATATTAACTTTAACTTTAACATTAAAATTAATATTAACATTAAATTAAAATTAGCATTAACAATAACATTAAAATTAATACTAAAATTAATATTAACTTCAAATTAACATGAATATTAATATTAATATTAACATTAATTAGCATTAATATTAATTTTAACATTAAAATTAATATTAATATTAACATTAAATTAAAATTAGCATTAGCATTAACATTAACAATAAAAATTTTGCGTAATTAATTTTTTGGGTTAAAACATGGCATGTCAGCTGCCATGTCACTTTCCATGTCAGATTAATTGGAGATGTCATCATCCAAAAATTTTTGGAGCCAATTAAGATAAGAGTAATGTTTAAAGAATATTTTTCAAAAGTTGTTGACCAGCTAAACCTGTAAACTTGGTTACCTCTCTCCGCCACATCAGCATTGCTAGTAGTGAGCTAGTACTAAGCTAGCCATACAGCAAGATTGATTTTATACCCATTCTCGTAGCTTTGAGTTTACTAGAACAACATTAGCTAGTTTCTAACAAAAATAATATTCGTGACCTAGTTGAGCTCCTCTAAACTTTACTATTTATGTTCTCCTCAAACATATCTCCTTGTGCTTTATTTTTATGGCACAACATTCACGTATAAAACCATAGTATAAAATAGGTCAATTACCTATATTCGTTACAACCGAAATTGGAGACGCAATTGCGACCCGAACCCTTCAACCCATAGGATCATTATGATCTATACTAAGCCTAAAGAATTCATGTAGCTTGTGTCCAACTCAAATGGACCCCTACAAACTCTTTAAACATGCACAAATCATTAGGACATTGACGTAGAAAAAAATAGATTTAACAAGCTATAAAAGTTCATCAGTGCATTGAAATATCCCGAAACGAGAGGCAAATGGTGCACCAACTCAATCCTTATATATATAGAACATAATTAGGTAAATCCCAGAGGGTCTATACCAACTTATTGGGTTCCTAAAATTGGAGGACAACATCTTATATTTTAGATCAGTCTACATAGTTTAAGTGGCCTATATGTTGAGTTCTAGCCCAAATAAATCAACCAAATGAACCCCAACTTAAATGTAACTTGTAAGGGACCTACCTAACCCTAACCCAACTGTCCTAGGGTCAATTTTAGGCCAATAAGCTGCTATAAATAGCAGCTTATTTTAGCAAGAAGCAAACATGTTTGAGAGGGGTTGTCCACTTATTTGGGAGTTAAGAAACAACTCATCCACCTTCCTATTCTTATGGTCACTTCTGTAGGGCCTAAAAAATCAAGTTGCGCCATGAACCTATTAACCAGTGATCAAGTTGTGCCCCAAAAATTAGGTTGCGCCACTGATATGAAGCTCAGAGAATAAACTGCATCGTTGAACAGGTTACGCCATACATCAGACTGCGCCCAGTCTTATTGTGCCAAAATCTACGTGGCGTCTGACATTTAATAGCCATCATTACCTGACAGCACTGACAACTGACACCACAGTGAACAAGGAAAATCTCTTCGAATCCCGCAAATTGTATCGCTCGAGGAGAGTTGGTTGACAGCTGTCCTGTACGCTTTGTAAGTTGCGCCTAGGCGCAATCCAGACAAAATTCTTAGTTGCGCCTAGGCGCAATCTGAAGGACTTCTGCTCAAAGCTGCCACGTGTTTAGGTGCAGCTCAATCAGGCACAGTTTTACTCATTGACTGAAGTTTGCGCAACCTGATAAAGTTGAGACAATTTTCATCTCTAAAGCAGGATGACGTGGCGCACATGCCACTAATCTCTCAAGACGTATCTATTATCCTGTACACGATCACGCGCATCTCAATCACATGATGCCATGCGTCTAAATACAGTTAGTACACGACTTATAACTGAATGAAAGTTGGCACAACAGGAGGTTGGCGCAACACAATGTGGCGCAATCCAGCCTCACGCACATCAGAATAACTGCTAAAACAGTTATTTCCTGAACTCTATAAATAGAGTTTCCAATCATTGTTAAAGCATCAGATACATATGCACAGAGATCAAGAACTCTGACAAAATTGCTGCTGTATTCTCCAGAGGCTACAGTCTTCAAGTTCACATAGTCCAAGGGATAAAGTGATCGTCTTCTGATCAAATTCCCACAGTTGTACTTCTCCAGAATTCAAATTATACTCTTGTACTATTTTCTCAGTTTATTATAAAACTTTTTTTGTTTTTGCAAACAAAATGGCAACTCTGCTGGGAACGACTTTCTCCTCCGACGAGAAGGTAACAAATCAATATGATACTGCGTCGATCGGCAAGACGCAGAAGACTCTGGTTGTTCAAGTCAACCAGACAGCCTACGAGGATATGATTAACACCAAGAGCAACAAGCGCACTGTGGCTATCGCCAAGAACAGGACTGTATGGACTCCTAAGTCTCCTGCAGTTGCTGTTGTACAGACGCAACTTAAGTGCTCAGTGGCTAAGGCACAATCCGCCTCAGTAGCTCCAGCACAGCCTGTTTTTGTTGTCAGGGCACAACCTACTCATCCCTCTGTCCGTGCGCAGTCCACTCTTTCTGCTGCCCGTGCGCAGTTCACCACTCTCTTTACTACCAAAGCGCAGTCGGTTCAAGCTGTTGTTGAGGCACAGTCTACTCATGTTGCCGCCAAGGCGCAACTAGTGGCCTATATTGCTAGGGTACAACCAGTAGCCCGTAGGACTATGGCACAACCTAAGCAATCAGTAACTCAGGCGCAGTCTGCTACTCTGGCGCAACCTAAGGGAACTAGTCTTTTGGCTATTCCCTCTTCCAATTCTCCAGTTCTGAACTTGGAGAAGCAATGTTCTAGTGTTGCCACTAGACAGAACAAAGGGAAAAGTCCTTGACATTTCCTTAATTGGCGCAATCTGTGTCTAAAGTGGTCTCACAACAGAACAAAGCGGAACGCTTCTTAGCTAATCCTCTACAAAATAAAAGAAAGCACCCTTTGGTCTTTTCTTAAACTTTCCTGGTCTATGACTCAGAGGAAGACACATCAGATTCTATTCCTTTAAACAGAAGTCTTCGGATCTCTGATATCGGAAAGAATACTGATCAAAGAGGCATCTTAACTACCCCTATGGGGTCTGGTCAAGACCTTTCTACCTTACAAATTTTAAGATCTAAGCAAGGAAAACTGAGGGTATCACAAACAGAGACACCTGGAGCAGAATTTTCTGATTTATGCGCTTATCTCAATAGGCGTCAACCAGTATCAACTTTGGCGAAACGTAAGAATCCTATGCCAAAGGCCAATCTATACCAAAGCCAAAGTTTGAAAAGAAAGACCCAACCACTTATGCTAATGAGTTGAGTACATCCTTGTACACTCAAGGAACTAAACACATGTTTCTGATATCATTAAAGAATATGTTCCTCCGACTTCTTCTCGTCCTGTAGTGGTAAGTGATCTCCGGGAACATCTTACGCAAAGACGGGAGGCTGCAGGAATATCTCCTTCACCTCTAAATCACTCTTCAAATCACCATTGCCTTCATGAAGTCATCATCAACTGTTGCTGCCAATCAGCTCGACGATCTGTCTTCGATTGTCTGAACTATGCTTCAACTCCCGAACATATAATAAAAGATGAAGATGAGCTATTATATACTTCTGTCAACATGACTTCTCAAGGCACTGGGGGTGGAAAACGTCCAAGACGTAATGCATCCCATAATCCCAGTCAATAATACTTGGATCGGATTCATGCATCCAGTGAAGGTGTCTTTCAATACACTAGATCAAGAAATCGACATTTGAACCAAGGTGTCTTTAATCAAGAAGATCTCCCTATTACCCATGTAGGAGAGGACTCTTTCTCATAGTTTGATGCAGACAGTGAAAGTTCTGAACAAACTATCTTATCAATAGCTGCAAGAGAAGTGATGGCATATACCGTTACGGAAGATCAAGATGCCTCTACTTCAACCAGTCAAGAGCAACGAATTGTTGCATTAGAAGACAAATTGAAGACCATGGCAGAAATGGTTGCAAGCATGCACGCTATAATTATGGCTCAACATACAGTACCACCGATTGTAAACCCTGCTATAAATCCTGAGTTTATAGCATCTTCTGTACCAGTTAATCTGGGGGTACCAACTCCTCAGGTTGCTTCGGTGCCAATTCAAGCTGATCCCAGTCAGTCTGGTGCTGGGGGTGGTAATTACCACGTTGTTCCTCCTCCTAACACTTCTAACCAGCCCATCAATTCCCAAATATCAGGGGATGCTAATGAGGTTGTAAAACTCTTATGCACTCAGTTTGAGGCCTTCAAGCAGAAGGATGGCCTACAAAGACTGGGCATAAAGCAACCGTATCCTACAGAGTAAAAGGAAGTTCCATTCCCTCCTAAATACAAGCTTTCCACCATTATGTTGTTTGATGGCAGTACCTCTCCAAGTCAGTACATCAATCACTTTAAGGTGATGACTGATCAATTACAGCCAAATGATGCTCTCCTTACCAGAGTATTCGTCGGTTGTTTAGCTGGCGCAGCATACGACTGGTATCGTAGCTTGCCTGATGGTTGCATAACTTCTTTTGCTGGTTTCAAGCAAATGTTCTTGGAACAGTTTTATGAGGGAGTCAACGAAATGACCATGTCTTCCCTCATTAAGATTAAACAGAGGTACAATGAATCCACGAAGAGTTTCGTTGAAAGATTCCGCCAAGAGGCACTCAAAATGCCTTTAGAAACTCCATCTGCTATAATGATAGACACTTGCAAATCAAACTTGTTGTCTATTATCAGTATGTGGACAGGATCTACATAATTCTAGGATTGGCCTTCTTTTATTGTAAATGCCAAGACGGCGGAGGTCAGTGCCAAAAAGTTCAAACAGTTAGGAGTTCAGATGACTCATCCAAACCAAGATGAACATTCTACACCCGGGGGTAATAATCGCCAGAATAACCGCAAGGATAAAGAAACGCTGGCCATCAATCTCAAAGGTAAGGAATCTTTGGCTGTCAATGTTACTTAGACCGCATCCACTCCATCAGCACCACCATCGAAAATAACTCGTCCAAAAGAAGGGTATTCTTTTGATGAAGATGATACTTTAAGTATCTTTGATTGCTTGATCAAAAGCAATAAGCTTCAACTGCCAGAAGCAAACGTCCAAAAGAAGTGGGTAAAACAGATCACCCTAAATACTGTGTTTATCACATATTCATAGGGCATCCAACCAGAGCATGTTACGTGCTCAAGGGCAAAATCCAGGAGTTGGTCAACTCTGGAGCAATTACTCTTCAGCAGGACGAGAAAACGGTAACTGCTAATGTGGTTTCTCTACAATTTGATGATTTTTCACCACAACTTATACAAGATGGTGTTGTCCCTATTCCAAGGACTACTCTTGAGATCGTAAATCTTCCCCTCCTCAAAATGAAGATCTTGTTCTATTATCGACTGACAGATGAGAGATTATGTAGATTCATCCAGATTTGGTAGCAGAGTTTGAAACGCCTTCCTCTTCTAAGCAAAACAAGCACTCCAAATCTAAATCCAAGAACTGCAATATGGTATCCTTTGAACCAGTAACAGAAGAAGAAATTCTAATGGACACTAGATCTGGAAAACCCTATCTTCGGGAATATCCCAAAAATTAAGAGAATCCTGCTCCATCTCCTGATGCTCCTCCTTCATCATCTTCTCCTGTTGAGAATATACCATCTACATCCTTGCCGGTGGTCGAACCATCTCCTCCTAAACTAACATCAGCAGACAAAGGAAAGCAACATGTTTGCTTTGACAAAGAACTAAAGAAGTCCTCATCTCTTGGACTTGAAAAGCCTTACAATTTTGACATATTGGCTCAATTGGACAATACTCCAGCAAGATTATCAATCTTTGAACTCTTACGTCTCTCAAAAGAAACTCGAGAGACGTTAAGTGAAGCCTTGATGTAGGCTGACGCTTGTCTTACTCTTCTCAAGAAGCCTGAAAAGGAACCCGTCAGCTGTGCACATTGTCATAGTATATTTGAATTAATGCCCAACATTACTTTTACACAAGATGACATGTTGTTAGAAGACAATCGTCATGATCGTCCTCTCTATTTCACGGGGTATGTGGACACTATAAAAGTTGATCGTATTTTGATTGACCCAGGGTCTGCACTTAGCATCATGCCGAAGTCCTTGCTGGATGCTTTGAAGATCCCAGTGTATAACCTTTCTACAACTATCACTACCATCTTGGGGTTCAATCAAGGAAGAAGTGAACCTTTGGGGAAGATACGCCTAAAACTTCAAATTGGCAATCTTCGTACAAAGGTAACTTTCTATGTTATTGACAATCATGGCTCATACAATGCTTTGTTATGAAGGCTATTCCTCCACGAACACAATATTGTACCTTCTACTCTCCACCAATGTTTCAAATATGTGGATGGTAATGGAGAAGTCCAAAAAGATGTTGTAGATCTGAATCCTTTCAAAGGAGTTGAAGCATACTGCAATGATTCTCGCATGTACAAAGAGGAATTCATGAAGGTGGTACTAGCAATAGACACAGATGAAGAATAGAAAAGTGTGTCGAATGATACTCTGGTGATCCCGGTCAAAGGACGTACCTCATATTCTCAGTCTTCCAAACCACTGACTATCTATCTTCCTTCCATGAGAAGCAGCCTAAGGGTGATAGTCAGGAACAAAGGGAGCTCACCTCTTCTGAGCCACTTGTAATCGACCTTCGTCGTAAGAAGCCCCCTCCTCCTTCTCGTTCTTCTTCTTCCCTCTTGTCATCAATCTGACTAAGCCTGCTAAGGCTAAAGTTCTTGTTGTAAATGACGGTGTAAAAATCATAAAGCATCTCCTTTGCAGTATATTGATGTCTCTTACTATTTTCAATGTTATTTGGATATGCTAGATAGCTTTAAACCACTTACAATAGAAGTTGTATCATCTCTGCGAAATGTGGTATCACTGGATTCAATACAAGAGTCGTACTTCTTAGTACCGTCTCGAAAGAAGATGAAAAGCCTATATTCTTCAACAAAAGAGAGGAGCCAAAAATCATGCTTTATAACGATAATAGAGATGATAAAGGAAGGCTATAATTACGCCGCTATAGTCCACAATCTAAAGCAATCATCCGTAAATTGGGCTATGATTTCAGAACAGGCCTCAACAACGGTAAAGGGAGGCGAACTCCTCTTCGTATTGCTGTTCCAAGAGGAAAATCACAACAATACTACAGTAAAATGAAACGGGGACTAGGTTATGCTTTACCACTCCCAAATCCAGAACCTTCTGAATCTGATGAGGAAGAACGATCTAACTCTTCTGATTCTATCTCATGGGATTCTGATACCAGCATTGGTCATGTTCATTGGGTGATAGTATCTTCTAATATGGTGTCTGCTGAATTTCCAAAAGATAACAAAAATGACATTGAGGAAGCTGCTGAAGTGGACCCTTGGGCACGAAGGATGGACAATCAGTGGAAACTTCGTTTTGAACAACGAGAGCCACCTACTGAGGATCAATTAGTCCAAATCGATATTGGAGAGAAGGGCATATCACGACCAAACTTCATTAGCAAAAATCTCCCAGAGGATGATAAACAACAATTAATTCACCTTATTCGTGAATATATTGATGTCTTCGTCTGGAGTTATGAAGATATGTCGGGATTCGATCCTCAAATTGTAACTCATAAGCTTAATATTTTTGTCGAATGTCAAGTCGGTCAAACAACAACAACGACGATTCAAGCCTGAAATGATGGATGCAATTGATGATGAAGTCAAAAATCTTATAGCTTACGGTTTTATCAGAGAAGAACAGCATCCTGACTGGGTAGCCAACGTTGTTCCAGTCTTAAAAAAATTGAAAAGGTTCGAGTATGCATAGACTTTCGGCATCTCAATGATGCTTGCCCTAAAGATGAATTCCCTCTCCTAATTACTGATGTCATGATCGAAAATACATGTGGATTCGAACGAATTTCTTTCATAGATGGGTTTTCTGGATATAATCAAATCTGGATGAATCCTGAAGATGAGAAACATACTTCGTTTTGTACTCCTCGAGGAGTGTACTGTTATACAGTCATACTGTTTGGTCTGAAGAACGCAGGTACAACTTACCAGGGCTATGAGTACTATCTTTCGAGATCATCTGCGAAAGACTGTCGAATGCTATGTTGATGATATTGCTGTTAAAATCGTCTCAAGGAAGATCACATTCAAGATTTAAGAACCATCTTTAATCTAATGTGCCAGCATCAACTCAAAATGAACCCCACCAAGTCTTTTTTGGGTGTCTCTAGTGGTAAATTTCTCGGCATCGTCATTACCTCTAAGGGTATACACGTTGATCCCGAGAAGATCAAAGCCATTCAATAGATGCATCCTCCACGCAACCTAAAAGAGCTACGAGGATTTCAAGGTCGAGTTGCGTACATCATGCGGTTTAGTTCAAATTTGTCTGGATGTTGCAGACCATTTACTCAATTAACGATGAAAGGTGTATCTTTGTTTGGACGAAAGAATGTCAACGAGCATTTGACGACATAAAGCGGTATTAATGAGTCACCGGTTCTTGTACCACCGATCTCAGGAATACCTTTCTTAATGTATGTCCGGGCAATGGATCATTCATTGGGAGCTTTGCTAGCTCAAAAGAACAAGGAAGGTCATGAACAAGCCATCTACTATTTTAGCCATACGATGATTGGAGCTGAACATCGTTATAGTCCGGTAGAGAAAGAATGTTTAGCCTTAATGTTTGTTGTTCAGAAGACAAGACATTACATCATAGGCTAAACTATTCATGTCATATCTCGAGTCAATCCTCATCGAGTCTTAATAAGAAGCCAAGTACACTCAATTCTAGGCTTGCCACATGGGCCATATTACTAGCACAATATGATATGATTTATGTTCCTCAAAAGTCTGTGAAAGGCCAAGCACTTGCTGACATTTTAGTAGCTCATCCTGTCCCTGAGACATCTAAACTCTATGATGAGATTCTGGACGAAACATTGGAATCAAATATGATCTCAAAAGAATTTCCTACCTGGAGGTTATTCTTTGATGGAGCTTCTAGAATTGGACTTGGAGGTACCCTTATTGCTAGAGTGGGAATTGTTCTCGTTTCACCGATGGATTAGCTATTCAAAGGGCTTATTCTTTAGACGAATCATGCTCTAACAATATGGCAGAATACAATGCCTTGCTCATTAAACTCTAATTGGCCAAACAATTGGATTTGAATATCTCAAAGTATATGGCGATTCTAAGCTGATTGTTAATCAGGTTAGAGGCATATACAAAGTCCGACATCAAGATTTGGTACCATACCATGAAGCAGCAACCAAAATAGCTTCTTCATTCAAAGGGTTCTTCATTAAACATGTACGTCGTGCATATAATACAGAAGCTGATGCTTTAGCTAACCTAGCTGCGGTATTGGCAGTTCCAGTCAAAAGACAACAAATGGTTGTTATCTCTAATAGAGAACTATTTTGTGTCGAAAACAACTACAACATTGAATTCAGCAATCTAACTGAAGTCAATATCACTTACGAGGACTGGAGAGCACCTTTCATTAATTTTACAGTATATGACATATTGCCAGAATATCCTAAGGAAGCTACAAGTATTCGTCGCCGATCGCTTCGATTTTCTATAATCACACTACTAAAACTCTCTATCGAAGAACGTTTGATGGGTTACTTTTGAGATGTCTCGCTGGTGATGAAGTAAAATAGATATTACGCGAAGCTCACGATGGTATTTGTGGAGCACATCAGCCTGGTCCTAAACTACATGATCGTATTCGACGTATGGGCTACTACTGGCCCTCTATGGTATCAGATGCTATTGACTATGCAAGAAAATGTCGTGCATGTCAAATTCATGCAGATTTCATACATCAACTATCAGAATTTCTTCATCCGACTGCTGCTTCATGGCCTTTTAAAGCTTGGGGCATGGATATAATTGTCCCTATCAATCCTCCTTCATTTAAAGGACATTGGTTCATCTTGGCTATAACCGATTATTTCTCCAAGTGGGCAGAAGCCATATCTTTGGCTGAAGTTAAAATGAGTAGTGTCATCAACTTCATCAAACATCATGTGATATACAGATTTGGTGTCCCTCGCCGAATCATCCATGATAATGGGCCGCAATTCATCAGCCAGAAGTTTAATAGGTTCTGTGATGATAACAGAATCAATAATGTTGCCTCTATGGCCTATAATCCTACGGCTAACGGGTTGGATGAAGCATTCAACAAGACCATTATCAAACTCCTTAAAAAGTTTGTCTCTATTAACAAACATAATTGGAGTGATAAACTTGGAGAATGTCTATGGGCATATCGTACTACTGTCTGTAACCCCACAGGTTGCACACCCATTTCCCTAGTATATGGATGTGAAGCTGTCCTACCTCTGGAAATTCAAATTCCTTCATTAAGAATCACCATTGATAACGAGCTTACTACAGAAAATAATGATCGTCTTCGGATTCAAGAATTGGAGGCGCTCGACAAGAATAGGCTTTTAGCTCAACAGCACTTCGAACTTTATCAGGCCCAGATTTCAAAAGCCTTCAATCGCAAAGTCAGAGTACGAACGTTTCAGGAAAGCGAGTTAGTTCTTACAGTCAGACGTCCTATGACTATGACACATTTGAGCAAAGACAAGTTCGAGGCAAAATAGGAAGGGCCGTATGTGGTAAATAAAGTTTTCTCAAATAGAGCCTATCAATTAACAGATATGGACGGTAGAGTCGCTATGATGCCTATCAATGGCAAATTTCTCAAGAAATATTATGTATAAAGGCAAAATGTACTTTATTTTCAGAGACATGATGTAAATAAAAGTTTATTTTTTATTCAAAAGCAGAATGGAGTTACATAATATTAAGGACGGGGAAGAGGCCCCGATCCTTCATGATTAAATACATAGTTCGCCAACAGTTCAAACATCTCATTGTCTGAACTCACAAAAAACTCGCAAGCAGCCATCCTCAATGCTTCTTCTTCGACAGTTTTCCCAGGTTCTACTAACTCAGCGATCAAGTCCCGTCTTGGTACAGGAGCAGTTGAGCCTTCACCTCTTTCTTTCTGAGGAGGCACTGGAGGCTCAGCAGGGGGCATCTTGGTCTCTCCTTCAATTTTGGAGTGAGCAAATCTTTGGAAGACATTTTGTATAGAAAGGAAAGAGATTGAAGATATCCACGAAAGTTTTGTTTTATTTATAGACAAAACAACTAGGTAGTCGATCTCGAGAACTGATACGACTTTTTGAAAGAAGCCCAACTGTTCGTTCATTTATAACTATTATTCATTTATAGTTGTTCGTTCATTTATAATTGTTCGTTCATTATCCGATGTAACTGTTCGTTCATTTCAATGTCTTTATCTCGAAAATTGAAGTGACTGTTCACTTTTCCTAATGAGAGTTCGCATGTACTTTGAATTCTGTATTACATCAACGATTTGTCATATCCATATTTTTCCTTGATTCTATGTTTCTTATCGCCACATCAAAATCAGATCATAAAGAGGAGAAAATTATTCTTTATTCCTTCTTTTAAAAAAATAGATACATCTTGATGGAAATCTATTACATCTCGAATTTTCATTCTAATATAACATGAAGGTCTATTACATCTTTGGATCTTCTTATTTTATTGGTGCCAGTTCCTTGTCGTCGATCTGAAGTAACGAGCCAGACAATGGAATCAACTCTGGTCTTCTCTCTCAGAAATACGAGAGGAGAATCACAGAGTACAGCAGCCCAAAGATAAACTGCTATCAATACAACTGGTGGAGAGAAGACGGCCCACCAGGGGAAATAGGAATGAGATCACCCTTGTGATACGATTCTTAATTCTGTCTCTCCACCATCCAACTCTCATGTATAAAGGCTCTTCCTACCATCTGAGGAAGACCCTTTGGAATACAGAGAGTCCTGAGCTGTCTGATCTGAGTGTCAGAATCACATAAGCTGTCTGATGTGATTGTCAAAAAAAGGCTCTCCATAGCATCCAGGTCACCAATGCCAGTTTTGAAGAAGCTTACCAACCAAACTTCTACAAAGAAGAACAACGAAAAGAAAAGACAGTAAAATCAAAAGTGTGTGCACATCAACAGTACGTTAATTAACAGGTGCCTATCAGCAATGTGCGCCTACTCTCAGAAGCACAGGCGCACATCAACAGTGCGCCGATCAACAGGCACACATCAACAGCGTGCTGATCAACATGCGCCTATCAGCAATGTGCGCCTATTCTTAGAAGCACAGGCACATCCTAATGATGTACACTGATTAACAGGTGCATATCAAAACAGCGAACCGAACAATAGGCGCATCTCAAACAGGCGTATATCAGCAGTACGCGCCTATCAACGGTGTCTACGACATACAGATCAGCACCTATCTTCAAAAGTGGCGTAAAAGAAAAATGCTCATACTATTGGTTCTTTGTTGAGACTTACCAATTTCTGAAGGCATAGTATGCAAACGAATAGCATCGGGACGAAGTGGCGCAAGTGAACTTATAAATAGTAAGACCTTGTGTGAAGCCATTTGTTTTAAAAAAGTATGAATAGCTCTTTCATTTCTGGATGTCTTTTAAAAGTGTTAAAGATGAAACAGGCGCATCATTCTAGGAGTCTATTTTTGGAAAAGAATTAAACAATAGGTGATGGAAGCCATATGATGACTGCCATGTGTCCCTCAACGAAACAGTAAGCATTTGAATTAGCTAAAAAAATGCATCTACGTGCGCTATTTGAAATCACAGCCACACAATATGTCAGAAATTTTAGATTCCATTTGCATAAAAGATGGGTGGACCCCTACAGACAATGACACAAGAAAAGAGAATAAAAAAAGTTGTTATGCAAAAATATTATTCCTTTTTCTTGTCTTCATCGGTCTGACGGGGGGGCCCACCACTTGAGCGATTAAAAATGGTTGGGTTTAACCCGAAGCAGTCTAGAAAGTTAGTCGCCCTCAGTGCCGGGTCAGCCTCCAACAAATAAGTCGAAGGCATGACGTCGGGTTTCGCTTCAGGAGACTTGATGTTAGTGACAGCATTGGCCTCCATCACCTTCTTAGACGCCATCGGAATTACAGAAGTGAAGAATAAAGTATAAAAATCAGCCCCTACATATATATCACTAAATTGACTCTTCATATTCCTCATGGGAAACTGAAAAATCATCAATGAAACTCGGAAAGATGAAGAGAAGATTGAGTATTTTCGAAAAAGAAATTTAATTGTGATGATCGTGCATTGACTGGCACAACTTGACTTCGTCAAAACTTTTATAAGTTCAAAGTATTTCAAAAACTTTAAAATATTTTTAAGTTTTGAAAACTTTGAAGGGGGTCTTGTAGGGCCTAAAAAATCAAGTTGTGCCATGAACCTATTAACCAGTGATCAAGTTGCGCCCCAAAAATCAGGTTGTGCAACTGATATGAAGCTCAGAGAACAAACTGTGCCGCTGAACAGGTTGCGTCATACATCAGAATGCACCCAGTCTTATTGTGCCAAAATCTATGTGGCGTCTGACATTTAATAGCCATCATTACCTGACAACTGACACCACAATGAACGAGGAAAATCTCTTCGAATCTCGCAAATTGTGCCGCTCGAGGAGAGTTGGTTGACAGCTGTCCTGTACACTTTGTAAGTTGCGCCTAGGCGCAATCCAGACAAAATCCTTAGTTGCGCCTAGGCACAATCTAAAGGACTTCTGCTCAAAAGCTGCCACGTGTCTAGGCATAGCTCAATCAGACGCAGTTTTACTCATTGACTGAAGTTTGCACAACCTGATAAAGTTTAGACAATTTTCATCTCTAAAGCAGGATGACGTGGCGCACATGCCACTAATCTCTCAAGACGTGTCTACTATCCTGTACATGACCACGTGCATCTCAATCACATGATGCCACACGTCTAAATACAGTTTGTACACGACTTATAACTGAATGAAAGTGGCGCGCAAAGGAGGTTGGAGCAATCCAATGTGGCGTAATCCAGCCTCGCGCACATCAGAATAACTGCTAAAACAGTTATTTCCTGATTCTATAAATAGAGTTTCCAATCATTGTTAAAACATCAGATACATACGCACAGAGATCAAGAACTCTTGCAAAATTGCTGCTGCATTTTCCAGAGGCTACAGTCTTCAAGTTTACATAGTCCAAGGGATAAAGTGATCGTCTTCTGATCAGATTCCTACAGTTGTACTTCCCTAGAATTCAAATTGTACTCTTGTACTCTTTTCTCAGTTATAAAACTTTTTTTGTTTTTGCAAACAACTTCGTCACAACCTCCCCTACAGCATAGACTACCTTCCCTCTCATTTTTCCATCTATTTTACTTAGAATTCAGTCCCAAAATAGTCCACAAGTTGGCAAAAAGTTTAGAAATCCATTCGTTGTGTACTTCGACTTTGAAGCCTTCCCAACGACCCTTCGAGTAGAGAAGTACATCGAGAAGCAAGTCCAGGAGGTAGCATAAGGTGTGGACTTGCTAGGAGAAGAGTTTTAAGCCAAGAACTTGATGATTTCTTCTCTGA
>JANAVB010004442.1:0-103991 GCA_029216955.1 Iris pallida | reverse complement strand
GAGGGACTTTACCTGGGTGGACTGATAAATGGTTTCCTCTAAATTTCAGGAAGATTGATAAACGTTTCTTAAAAAAATTTGTAAGAACCCGATAGGAGTAGAGTCCCTAAATAGATTCAGGATACTGCTTACTAATCCTTTACTGTATATAATTCAATGTACTCAACCTGAGTATGTTTTGATGTGACAATGTGGGTGATTATGAGTCTGCCTATTGGCAGACCTACAATTTAAGGTTGATTCTTGTTTCACAGGAATTAGCTGAGCTGAGTTGAATTAAATATCAGGAATGGGATTTTTGTCACATTAAGGGTGATTGGGGGCTTCTATTTCTTTAGCATTCTTAAAAGAGTAGGTTGCAAATAGTTAGTTTTGTTTGTATTCAGCAAATTGACAGTTTCCTTGAATGTGTGGCCAAGTATTCAGTCCAGCTTAGTTCTACTTACTTGGACAGGTAGAATAAGCTAGGATGAGTTGTTAAGGGTTGTGTGAACAATTGCATTAGATGGTTTCTTTTGAATAGTTACTGTAGACTGTTTAAGGATGGGTTAACATTAATACCATGGTAACCTTAATTAAGTAGTGGCAGTTTCCTAAGAATTGAGTTTATATTTTAGTCATATATTCTTTAGAAATTTTAGGAATTACAGCTCTTCATATAATAGAATATTGCCTATGTGGTTATAAATAACATCTCATATGGCATTTTGCATAGATTGTTTATGTTAGTTACCTAGAGGAATGTTTTACTGTACAGATTTTAGTTAAATCTAAAACCTAGTATACCCTAAATTAGCCATAAGTAGAAATAACAGGTTGAATAAAAGAACTTGTTTAGTCTTTAACCAACTTGTACTTAACATAACAGGAGGACATCTAGCTCCGATCTTCACCCGTACTTTCCTGGAGCAAGGCAAGTACACTCTATGGTCTTGTACATTTCATTATATCATGTGCTTCCTTGATTGACACACTGTGACACGACATGTTTTTATGGTGCTCATGTTTCTTGTTTTTACTACTTGTAACTGGGGTGGGAAAATATACTATTTATGTGACCAAACCCAAGAAACAACTTAGGTGTATTTAGCATAGAACCCGCATCGTGCACGCGGGTCCTAAGCCGTACCATTCATGTGCTTTCATGTGCTTCATGTGCTTTCATGTGTTTACCCCTAGCCGGTCACATACTTAGTTATATTTCAAATATTACACACATGTTCAGGAGATATATCATGTACTTAGTTCCTATGATTCCTGAGATACCATGTTCTTTCATGTTCTTACACACCATGTTCTTTCATGTTCTTACATACCATTTCTTTCATGTACTTGTACACCATGCTCTTTCTTATACTTTACATACCATGTTCTCTTGTACTTTCATATCATAATGTCTTGTTCATTACCTAAAACTGTACTTTGCTCCGCTCTTGAATATGATATGTTGCAGGTGAGTTGGAGGCCCTGTGCGACACTTATTATGGCCGGAGCCAGTTGATGCAGGAGAGCTAGCTGGAGCTGCTCTTGACTTAAAGGATGCAGAAGCCTAGAGCTTTACCATTAGCACTTTATATTTTACCTTGTGAGACTAGTAGACTCTATCTTTTACTTTGCTGGAATGTAATAAATTCTGAGACGTACTTTACTCTGGGTTTGGGATACATTTATAGATGCTGTAATTTCATACTTGTTCATGATTATCTGGTTAGATTTACCTGGATTGGTATAGCTTACTTCGTCGTGTCTAACGACGAAGGCTGGACGTGTCCGACTCGTGTCCGATTATTCAAGAGCGGATCGTGACATATTTTAGTGGTGGCCCATGCAGGTCTTTCCTAATGGTACCTAAGTATTAGTGTACTATTGGGGGACTTGATTACACTAGGAAAACTTGATCACAACATAGAAAAATCGAAAATAAAACATTGTTTATTAGGTTTTAGGGTTTGTCAATCAACGAAGTTTTCTTTCTATTACAGGATGGTCACTACGAGGAAGACCGCGGATCAGCCCGGAGTTGCAGGCAGTTCGGATCAGCCCGTACCAGACATTTTAGCAGATCAGCTTCCACCACCACCTCCGATCTTCCCGTCGCTACCCTCGACGATGATGTTTGATGGCGCTCAGGTGATGGCGATGTTTCAACAGTTTATGGAGGCCCAGAATCACCAGGCTGCGCAGTTCAGGAAGGCTCAGAGTCAGCAGGCCGTACAGTTCAGAGCGACCGTCGTCGACGCACTCAGGATTTGGGAGACGGCAGCACCGACACCATAACACCTCCAGCACCACGAGCACCAAGATCAGGGACGACCAAGGAGTACCAGAACCTCTGCCCGATGGACTTTTGAGGAAAAAGGGGATCGTCTATGCAGACGAATGGTTGGAGAATGTGGAGAGGACCTTAAAGATGGCACAGATTCTAGATAACTTGATGGTGGAGGTGGCTAGTATGCGACTCTTCGATTTGGCCAGAGCTTGGTACCGGAAGGAGCCCCAGTTGGCGGAGCACTAGGTGTCTTAGGCAGATTTCAAAACTCTGTTCAAGGAGAAGTTTTTCCCCTATGGAGCGGGATGAGCTGAGGATGCAGTTCGAGACGCTGCAGCAGGGGACGATAATGGTTGCACAGTACACTTCAAAGTTTACTAGACTCAGCAGGTTCGCAGAGAACCTAGTCAGGGCACCCGAGGACAGAGCTTGGAGATTCAAGAAAGGTCTCACCAGGGAGTTACGACACGCGGTGGCGATTAGTCAGGCGACGATGTATTCGAGCATCCTCAAGATTGCTGTGGAGAAGAAAGCAGATCCTAGGCTGAAGAGGGACCGGGACATGGGCAGCATCAGTTTTCAGGCACCAGCGAAGAGGGTCCAGACTCAGATCCAGGCGAGGCCACAGTAGCAGCAGCAGCATCACCGTCCAACCAGAGCTCCTGCACATCAGCATCAGAGACAACATCTGGCGACTAGTTGTGCCTTTTGTCATCGCCCCGGACACCATATCGACGAGTTCTGTAAGAGGCTGGGACTTTGACTCTTTTGTGGATCAGATGCACATCAGATGAGGGACTGCGCTCAGGCTACAGCTCGACTAGCAGGAGGACCCGAAGGAGCTGAAGGACCACCACCTGCACCACCCAGGGTTTTTCCAACTGCACCAAAGAGGGACCAGCTTTACCCACTCAGCATCAGCAGTTTGCACAGCGTCAGCAGAGGGGAGGACCTCAGCAGGGACGTGCTTACATCATGGCTGCAGTTGAGGAGGACGAGGCAGTGCCCGACGTGATCACAGGTTCTATACTTTTACATTATTTCTTGCTATTGCATTGTTTGATTCTAGAGCAACCCATATCTTTGTATCATATGAGTTTCTGCATAGACACGGCTTCACACCCAAGCCCACTAGGAGGAACTGTTAGATTATGACAGGAGGGGTAGTACCAGTGAGTGAGATGGTGGAATGCCCCATCACTATTGCTGAAGAGAGATTAGAGCTCGACTTCTAGTGATGCCATTGCCCGGATTTGATATAGTCCTCGGCATCAGCTGGATGAGCGAGCAATTTGCCGTAATAGACTGCCATGAAGGAAAGGTGATCTTCAGCCCGCCAGGAGTTCCACAGTTCGAGATCAGCAGACGAGTTACAGAGAGGCCAGTGGGAGTCTACTTCGGGGCAGTTGCAGAAGACCAGGAGTTGCCGCATCCGCTGATTGCAGAGTATCTCGACGTCTTCCCCGAGGAGTTGCCAGGATTATCGCTAGATCGAGATATGGAGTTCAGCATCGACCTAGTGCCCGGATCAGCGCCGAAGTCCCAGCATTGTTACAAGATCAACCCGAAGGAAGCTGCAGAGTTGAAGGCTCAGATTGATGAGTTAGAGGGCAAGGGTTTTATTCGGTCTGGGGAGCACCGGTACTATTTGTGTCCAAAAAGGATAGGACTGGAAGGATGTGCATTGATTACCGTGTACTCAATAACATCACCATCAAGAATAAATACCCTTTGCCGTGGATTGATGAGCTGTTTGACCAGCTTAGTGGAGCGAAGGTCTTTTCCAAGATTGATCTACTGTCGAAATATCACCAGATGAAGGTGCGAGCGCAGGATATTATGAAGACAGCTTTCAACACCCGATGTCACGCCCTGATTCCATCGAATCGATATTCGTCCCCCGGGCGTGATGCCGTGCGGACCTAATTTACGATCGCACAAGGCCTAGTCATAAGGTAATCCGAGACACAAAATCTAAGAGAGTACGCAGACAAATTGATTCACATAAGTAAAGGAAACTTGATCTTATTGATAATGAACATCTTTTACAGACTCCGATACAAGACTCATTGCCGTACGGGCTACAACAGACTCGATTACAAAAGTGCCGATCAGATAGCCATTCCATATATTGCACACATCCCTCAATATACAACAAAGTACTCCAGTGACCTGGATGGAAGGGACGCTGAGTCATCTTCCTTGGACTGTCAAGAGCCTTCAAAAGTGGAGTCGCAGAGAAAGTCTTCAACGCACGGTCGAAGCTTCAAAAGTCACGAACGTCGCCGAGCTAGTTGGCGCGTCCTTCCTGGTTCGCGGGACCTGCAAAGAGCGAGGATCAGCACCAACACATGTACTGGCGAATGGCTACTTAAATCCAAGTTCTGCATTTGATTCAAGAAGTTTCGTAAACATGTTAGCTAGCTATTTCAATGATCTTTCTAACCATCCTGCTCGATTTGCATGTTAACATATTTGAGACAAGCATATGAAACTGTATATCATTAAGCAACTAGCATATTCATCCCGTGTCCCGTGCACTTGTTAAGCAGTGAAAGGGGTGTGAAGGCCACTGGCAATGTCAAGCCATCGCGGACTATAGCATTAGTTAGACGACGCCCCTTTTGCGTAGGGTAGCGAGCCCTGTACGAAAGTGCCCGCATAACTCGCGCCGATAAAGGGTTGGCGCTGCTACACTCGTTCCTCCCGGGCCGAATCGGTCCCTTGGCCTAGGCAACCGTTCGAGGAAACTTCACCTTGTCGACAAGTTGTCCAATGACCATTTTCTTTTGAACTTAGTTGATTTGCTTACTTGGCCGTATCGTTGCGATAAACGTTAATCGATTCATTCATTGTTTTGCATAGGCTAAGTGTATTTGCGTAAGAAAACACATTTTCCATTTTTAATACCGGCAGTTCGATAACAAGTGTTTCGTGAAGAATTGTGCCACGATTTTATTGATTCTACACTATTATGACAAGCATTCATTTTAATTTACATATTGAGTTTTGAAGTAGAGGGACAAGACGAAGGAGGTCAGCCACTCGCCTTAGCCTTGCTTCACGCGAGCGACCGGTTGGCTGCGCTGACGTCACCTACGCGTTCACCTGCAATCGCATAAGCAACTGATTAGAACACTGTATAATTCAAGAAAATTCGATATGAATGCGAAGCACGAAAACGCAAGTCACGAAAACAAATTCGAAAAACATTCACGAAAAGCGCATTCACGAAAAACCAAAGCCAAAGCCAAATCAAGTGCGGCATAAAAATCAGAGCAACGGGAGGTCTCTGCCGACTCAGCCGTAGAGCCAATCCTCGAGGCGCAACCCACTGAATTTAGGACTTGGTTCCGAAGAAGCCATTCCATAACGTAGAATGGATCTTAATTCAACCGTTCCCGTTCGATCGACTCGGCCGATTCCGACCTATCGGTCTCGACCGAATCGATAGCGACAATGTTCCTTTCTTGCGCACCCCGTGGATGGAAACGGGGCACGATGTAGGGACGGGACACTACACCATAACCAACTAATAAAAAGTTTTTTCCTCGAAATTTAAAGATAGAAACTACCTCTACGAGAATAATGAAGGAAATTTCTCCTTTATTTCTGATTCAAGCTCCCACGTCGACTCTTCGACCGAATGGTTCCTCCAGAGGACGCGGATGAGAGGAATTGCTCGATTGCGCAGCAGCTTATCCTTGCGTTCTATGATTTGAACTGGCTCTTCAACGTAGGATAAGTCGAACTTTAGCTCCAGCTGGCCAAAATCTATCACGTGGCTCGAGTCATGCACATACTTCCGTTGTTGAGAGACATGGAAGACATTGTGTACACCTTCAAGCGCCGGCGGTAGGGCAATTTTATAGGCCACTGGGGCGACCCGTTCGAGTATTTCGAACGGCCCAACGAATCTCGGGCTCAACTTTCCTTTCGTGCCGAACCGAGTAACTTCCCCGCATGGGCGACACCTTAAGAAATACGTGATCGCCTTCTTGAAACTCGAGGAGTCGACGATGAATGTTCGTATAGCTTTTCTGACGACTCTGTGCAGTCTTTAGTCTTTTTCGAATGAGCCAAATTTTCTGCACGGTCTGTTCCACCAGCTCTGGGCCGAGAATCTGCCACTCTTCGACTTTATCTCAGTAAATGGGTGATCGGTACTTGCGTCCGTATAAAGCTTCATACGACGCCATTTAAATGTTGGACTGATAGCTGTTGTTGTATACGAATTCGGCCAGAGGTAGATGATTGTCCCAGCTTGATTTGAAGTCAATTGCGCAGAGTCATAGCATGTCTTCGAGAATCTGATTGACGTGCTCCGTTTGGCCGTCGGTTTGAGGATGGTAAGCTGAGCTGAACTGCAACTTGGTACCCAGTGCCGACTGAAGGCTACTCCAGAATCGCGAAATGAACCGTAAATCCCGATCGAAGATGATGTATACTAGAACTCCATGTAGCCGTACTATCTCATCAAGATAAATCTGCGCCAGGCGATCAGTGCTCCAAGTAACTTTGATGGCAATAAAGTGCTCAGACTTGGTTAGTCGATTGACGATGACCCAGATGGTATCATTTCCCCGTGGCGTCTTCGGCAGTCCAACAATAAAATTAATGCACACGTGCTGCCACTTCCATTCCGGAATCGCCAGATTCTGTATCTTTTTGCCCGATCTCTGGTGCTCAGCTTTCACCTGCTGATAGGCCATGCATTGCAACACGAAAAGTACCACATCTTTTTTTATCCCGTGCCACCAGAAGTTTGTGCGGAGGTCCTTGTACATCTTCGTACTGCCGGGATGCAAGGTGTATTTCGCGTAGTGCACCTCCGACAATATCTTCTTTCTAAGTTCTGAATCATTCGGAACGCATAGCCTACCCCTCAATCGAAGCATGCCGGTCTCGTCTTCCGTAAAGTCGGTCGTCTTGCCCGTCGAGATTAGATCTCGTATTTTCTTCAGGTACGGATCGTCCTTCTGAGCGGTCTTGATCTTTTCAAGCAAGCTCGACTCTAAATGCAACTTTGCCAACTGCACATTCCGGAATCAGACTCGAAGTTCGATGCCCATCTTTTCTAGGTCGCATAGCAGTCTGCGGTCGATGGATAGCGAGGCTATGTACTTTCGACTCAGAGCGTCCGCCACAACATTTCCCTTTTCCGGCGTATAGTCGATAGTCAAGTCGTAATCCTTGATCAGTTCAAGCCAGCGCCTCTGTCGCAAGTTCAGTTTCCTCTGCGTGAATAGATACTTGAGGCTCTTGTGATCGGTATTGATCGTACACGCCATGCCATAGAGGTAGTGACGCCATAATTTCAACGCAAACACAATCGCCGCTAACTCCAGGTCGTGCGTGGGATAATTCTTCTCGTGCGGCTTTAGCTGTCGGAAAGCAAAAGATATCACCTTATTTTGCTGCATCAGCACACACCCCAATCCCTGATCGGATGCGTCGCTGAATATCTGGAAACCCTCTGTCCCTTCTGGAAGTGCGAGTATCGGGGCCAAGACGAGCCGTTGCTTTAATTCTTGGAATGAAGCTTCGTAGTCGTCTGACCAGTCAAATGCGACTCCCTTCTGGGTGAGGCGAGTCAGGGACGATGTAATCTTCGCAAAGTCTTTCACGAAGCGTCGATAGTATCCCGCTAAGCCAAAGAAACTTTGAATCTCGCTGACGGACGTTGGCCGCTTCCAATCGACGACGGCTCTAACTTTCTTTGGGTCGACCGTAATGCCTTCAGCTAAAATGATGTGTCCGAGGAATACGACGCTACTCAGCCAAAATTCACATTTGCTTTGCTTCGCATACAACTGATTCTCTCGAAGGGTCTGAAGCACGGTCCGTAGATGCTCAGTATGTTGCTGCTTGCTCTTCGAGTAGACGAGTATGTCGTCGATGAAGACTACTACGAACTTGTCAAGAAATGGTCGGAACACCCGATTCTTTAAATCCATGAAAGCAGCAGGGGCATTCGTTAGGCTGAACGACATTACCAGGAACTCGTAATGGCCGCATCGAGTGCGGAAGGCAGACTTCGGCACATCGTCCGGCTTAATCTTGAGTTGATGGTAACCCGAACGCAGATCAATTTTAGAAAATACCATGGCTCCTTGAAGCTGATCAAACAGATCGTCTATGCGGGGCAGGGGGCATTTGTTCCGGACGGTGGCTTTATTCAGCTCGCGGTAGTCGATACAAAGACGCATAGAGCCATCCTTCTTCTTGACAAACAGTACGGGCGCTTCCCAAGGCGAGACGCTGGGTCGAATGAATCCCTTGTCGAGCAACTCTTGTTACTGCACTTTGAGTTTTTTAAGCTCTGTAGGGGCCATTCTGTACGGGGCTTTCGAGATCGGTCGAGTGTCAGGGAATGTATCGATAGTGAACTCAATCTCTCAATCGGGCGGTATGCCGGACAGCTCGTCCGGGAACACATCGGAGAATTCTGTCACAACGTCGGTCTGACCCGCGTTTGCACCATCCTGTCGCATGTCTCGAACGGAAGCTAGATAGCCTTCGTACCTGGAATGCAGTATCCGTCGAGCAGACATTACGGAGATCACCATGCAGGTCGGCGATGCCTCACCACACGAGTAGCAGAATTTAGGCACTCCAGGTATGCAGAATGTGACCCTCTTTTCGGCACAGTCTATGGTTGCGTTGCACGGACCGAGCCAATCCATCCCCAGAATGATATCGTAGTCCTTAATATTTAGAACTATCGCATCGAGACTGACCTTTTGAACACCTATACAGATGATTCCGTCTCCGCAGACTAAATTTGCAAGCAGTGGCATGCCCGACGGTACGTTAACTGTAAGATCGAGGACCAGTGGTGTCAAGAAGAATTTGTGCTCGATGGCAAAATCTACCGATATAAAACTATGCATGGTACCTGAATCAAACAATACACGAGCATGTTTATTATTAAATTGCACTATACCTGTCACGACTGTATCAGATGCGAACGTTTCATCACAAGTCATGGCGTAGATGCGGTCCTGAGCCTTGGGGCGACGGCCTTGGCCATTCTGTTGTGCGGTCGGTGGAGCCCGAGGTGCTTGGCCTCGGTTCTGGTGGTGTTGTTGGGGGCGTTGGTTCGGCCTAGCTTTCGGGCAATCCTTTGCGAAGTGATCTATTTTGTCACACGCAAAACATGTTTTGTGCTTTAAGCGGCACTCAGTGTCCAGGTGCCTGTTCTTGTGGCAGAAATTGCAGACCATCCGATCCTTCGTCTAGTTACCGCCTCCGTTGCCGCGGTTTTTATGTTTGTGCGTTGTTGCCTACCGCATTACTATGACATTTGTTATTAAAGTGAACATCGCCGGTAGTAGTAGGAGGATACTCGGACTCCAGACGGAGGGCATGGTTGAGTGCCTCGCCCATGATTTTGTATTCAGGCACCGAAACATGAGCACGAATAGTAGAACGCAGGCCCACTACGAATCGTTTAGTTCGACTTGCAGTTGTAGGTAGATAGTCTCCAGCAAACTTGGCCAGTTTGTTGAATTCGGCCGCATATTATCGTACAGTCATATTCTCTTACGTCAACTGCATAAACTCGTTTTCTTTTTTCGGTCGCACGGTTGCAAAAAGATATTCGATCTCAAACGCATTTCTGAATGTCGCCCATGAGATCGTCGTCGTCTAGTCTTCACGTCGAATAGCCCGCTTCTGCACAGCCCACCAGTCGTGCGCGTTCATTCGAAGTAGAAGTTGAGCACACGCGACTTTCTTTGAGTCCTTGACACCCAGAAGCTCGAACTTATCTTCCAGCTCCTCCAACCAGTCGATCGCCACCGAGGGATCTTCTGTGCCGTTGAAGGAAGTACGGTAGCTTTTTTGTGAATTTTGACACGTCGAAGTTGGAACTTCTCGGCCGCAGGTGAGAGAACGAGCGTCTCCGGTTCAGCTTCGTTAGATCGAACCACAGGCTGGGTTATGGCAGGCATCATCGTTGAATTGTTGTTGTTGCCCACGACCGACTGTACGATCTGATGGAGGGTATTCAGCTGCTGCTGCTGCAGCTTGAATTGAGCCTCGAACCGATTCTCAAATTGAGTCTGACGAGCCTCCGCTTGCTGACGATGGAGCTCATTTTGACGTTGCTGCATCTCAAGCATCTGCAGCATACGTTGCATCGGATCGCCGGAAGGTCCGGCTACGGTAGGCGTCATTTTCGTTGGGTTGACGGAATACTCGGGTCTAGAAGCACTCGAGCTGCTGGAAGTGCTCGTCTCGTCTTCCGCCTGAGCTCCCATAACTGCAGAAAAAAAGGAAAGACAACTCTCGTTAGTTTTAAAAAAATGTCCTGGGTTTAGCGTATGGAACAACTCTTCTCATCGACACGAGGTCAACGGTTGGAGACTAGAACTCGACACTAGAGGCCAAGGACGTAAAGCCGTATTCTGATACCACTATCTCACGCCCCGATTCCGTCGAATCGATAGTCGTCCCCCGGGCGTGATGCCGTGCGAACCTAATTTGCGATTGCACAAGGCCTAGTCATAAGGTAATCCGAGACACGAGATCTAAGAGAGTACGCAGACAAATTGATTCACACAATAAGTGAAGGAAACTTGATTTTTATTGATAATGAACATCTTTTACAGACTCCGATACAAGACTCATTGTCGCACGGGCTACAACATGACTCGATTACAAAAGAGTGCCGATGAGATAGCCGTTCCATACATTGCACACATCCCTCAATATACAACAAAGTACTCTAGTGACCTGGATGGGAGGGACGCTGAGTCATCTTCCTTGGACTGTCAAGAGCCTTCAAAAGTGGAGACGCAGAGAAAGTCTTCGACGCACGGCCGAAGCTTCAAAAGTCACGAACGTCGCCGAGCTAGTTGGCACGTCCTTCCTGGTTCGCGGGACCTGCAAAGAGCGAGGATCAGCACGAACACATGTACTGGTGAATGGCTACTTAAATCCAAGCTCTGTATTTGATTCAAGAAGTTTCGTAAACATGTTAGCAAGCTATTTCAATGATCTTTCTAACCATCCTGCTCGATTTGCATGTTAACATGTTTTGAGGCAAGCATATGAAACTGTATATCATTAAGCAACTATCATATTCATCCCGTGTCCCGTGCACTTGTTAAGCAGTGAAAGGGGTGTGAAGGCCACTGGCAATGTCAAGCCATCGCGGACTATAGCATTGGTTAGACGACGCACCTTTTGCGTTGGGTAGCGAGCCCTGTGCGAAAGTGCCCGCATAACTCGCGTCGATGAAGGGTTGGCACAGCTACACTCGTTCCTTCCGGGCCGAATCGATCCCTTGGCCTAGGCAACCGTTCGAGGAAACTTTACCTTGTCGACAAGTTCTCCAATGACCATTTTTTTAAACTTAGTTGATTTGATTACTTGGCCGTATCGTTGCGATAAACGTTAATCGATTCATTCATTGTTTTGCATAGGCTAAGTGGATTTGTGTAAGAAAACACGTTTTCCATTTTCAATACCGACAGTTCGATAATAAGAGTTTCGTGAAGAATCGTGCCACAATTTCATTGATTCTACACTATTATGACAAGCATTCATTTTACTTTACATATTGAGTTTTGAAGTAGAGGGACGAGACGAAGGAGGTCGGCCACTCGCCTTAGCCTTGCTTCACGCGAGCGACCGGTTGGCTGTGCTATACGCGATCACCTGCAATCGCATAAGCAACTGATTAGAACACTGTATAATTGAAGAAAATTCGATATGAATACGAAGCTAAAAAATGCAAGTCACGAAAACTCATTCGAAAAATATTCACGAAAAGCGTATTCACGAAAAACCAAAACCAAAGCCAAATCAAGTACGACATGAAAATCAGAGCAACGGGAGGTCTCTCCCGACTCAGCCGCAGAGCCAATCCTCGAGGCACAACCCACTGAATATGGGACTTGGTTCCGAAGAAGCCATTCCATAACGTGGAATGGATCTTAATTCAACCGTTGCCGTTCGATCGACTCGACCGATTCCGACCTATCGGTCTCGACCGAATCGATAGCGACATTGTTCCTTTCTTGCGCACCCCGTGGACGAAAACGGAGAATGATGTAGGGACGGGGCACTACACCCGTTACGGCCATTATGAGTTCTTGGTGATGTCGTTCGGACTCACCAATGCCCCAACAGTGTTTATGAACTTGATGAATAAAGTTTTCACAAGTATCTGGACAAGTTTATCGTAGTCTTCATTGACGACATTCTGATCTATTCGAAGGCCGAGGAGGAGCATGTGGAGCACCTGCAGATTGTGTTGGAGATTTTGCGGAAGGAGAAGCCGTACGAAAAATTCTCGAAATGTGAGTTTTTTTGGATAGAGTGGAGTTCCTAGGGCATGTGGTGACTGGAGAGGAGATTTCTGTAGATCCCAAGAAGATTGAAGCAGCGGAAGCATGGGCACCTCCCAAGTCAGTAGCAGAGATTCGTAGTTTCCTTGATCTAGCAAGATACTACAGGAATTTTGTGAAGGATTTTGCTAGGATAGCAGAGCCTATGACCAAGCTTACGCGGAAGGACGAGGAATTCATCTGGAGCGACGCCTGCCAGTCAGCATTTGAAGAATTGAAGAAGACTCACGACAGCACCAGTTCTAGCTTTGCCATCTGGATTGGAAGGATTCGTCATCTACAGCGATGCTTCAGGGAAGGGCTTAGGATGTTGCTTGAGCAGAACAAGAGGGTCATTGCTTATGCTTCTAGACAGTTGAGGCCTCATGAGAAGAATTATCCCACACATGACTTGGAGCTTGCAGAAGTCATTTTTGTCTTGAAACTGTAGAAGTTATTTGTATGGGAGAGAGTGGACATCTTCACAGACCACAAAAGCCTGAAGTATATTTTCACTCAGAAGGAGCTGAATATGAGGCAGCGCAGATGGCTGGAACTCATGAAGAATTTCGACATCAATCTGCAGTACCATCCTGGAAAGGCAAATGTGGTGGCAGATGCTCTTAGTCGATATCTTGTTGCTATGTTTCTCACTATGGACCGACATATTTTGGAGGATCTTGAGAGTCTTGGGACCGAGATTGTTCTTCCAGGAGTTGGAGGGCAGCTGATGCACATGCAGATACAGTCAGGACTGTTAGAGAAGATCAAGGAGACCCAGTTTCTTGATGAGGGACTTCGATGTCTTAGAGCTCAGACGGAGGCAGGATTGCTTGACGACTTCACCATTGCAGAGGACGGATCTTTGAGGCACGGGAACTAGTTGTGTGTTCCGAAGGACTTGCGGGAGGAAGTAATGCAGGAGGCCCACCAATCGTATTATTCTATTCATCCTGGGTCTACCAAGATGTATAAGGATCTGCGAGAGTATATTTGGTGGTATGGAATGAAGAGAGAGGTTGCCAGATTTGTTTTCAGATGCCTTGTGTGCCAGCAAGTCAAGGCAGAGCGCCAGAGACCAGCATGATTACTCCAGTCTTTACCTATTCCAAAATGGAAGTGTGAGCATATCACCAGGGACTTCGTCTCTGGATTATCGCGTACTCCCAGTGGCAAGGATGCTATTTGGGTGATCGTGGACAGACTAACAAAGTCTGCTTATTTTATTCCATTCAAGGTTGGGCTGTCGACCGAGAAGCTTGTACCCCTCTACATACGATAGATTGTACAGATTTATGGGGTACCGGTGAGCATCATTTCAGACAGAGACAACCGCTTCATATCACACTTCTGGAGGAGTCTACAGCTGAGCTTGTGATCACAGTTGAAGTTCAGCACCGCTTATCATCCACAGACGGACGGGCAGTCCGAGAGGACCATTCAGACACTAGAGGATATGCTGTGGGTTTGCGCACTTGATTTCGGCGGTTCGTAGGAGGATCATTTGTATCTTGTGGAGTTTGCCTATAACAACCACTACTAAAATCTGTCAATTCAGCGACGCGTAAAGACGTCGCTAAAAAGGAAAAATATGTCTCTAATTTCTATTAGCGACGTCTTTAGCGACGTTTTCAAGTAGTCGGGATTAACCTAGTCGCTAAACAAAAAAAACGTCGCCATACGTCGCTATTGCGACGAGCTTTAGCGACGTGTCCACGTCGCTAATATAGCGACTGCCAGCGACATAAAATGTCATAATATACCGACATAATCTAGCGACGTTGAGCGACTCTGTCTCGCATCGATGCTGACCTGGCTTGAGAGCCATATGACGACGTTCTGCGACTTTTCTACGTCGCTACATTACCGACGTTTACCGACGATCAGCGACGATATTCCTTACAGTTAGCGACGTAGTTAGCGACGTTCTTTCATCACTGACCGTTGGTAATCATCGCTAAACGTCGCTAATATTAAAAAAAATATAAAAAAATACAGCATTTGCAGCATTCCCTGCAGCATTTGCAGCATCCCCCACACCAATTGTTACAGCAACAACGGTGTGTATCACGAACACAGTATCAAACAACACAGATACACACAATCACGAACACGTTTGAAACACAATCTCATCAATCAACACAGATATATGAAAATTTGTAACAATAATGTCAAACATAATGGTCCACAACTTAACTGCCAAGTATGGGAAGGAATGGCTCAGAACACAACCCAAATTTATTCTAGCATACATTAGTGTGAATCATCTATGTTCTGTACATATGGTGTAGTATATGTTCTTATCGTATGTAGTATCTGAAGAATGTAACAGAATCAAGATGAACTCACATAATGTAATACTAAGACATCATCTACTACTATATAAGATATAGTGATAGGTTGTCGTATCATCATTGCGGAAGGATGAGGGTCGGAGGACAGTCAACTTTATCTACGGCTACATAGTTTCTGCCTCGCCAGTCGAATGGCTGCAGGGACTATGTCCTGATCACCATGTCGTACCGTAGATTAATGTAAATGGAGCTGGAGCCAAAATACAGAAACCAAAATATGATATCCACCTCAAGTGTAGAGTCGGAGGAGAGATCTTTCCACCCTCTCCCTCCCTCACGCTATCAACGTCACAACTTTTCCACCTCAAGTTCTGATCAAGCATTTTCCTTCTCCTATCCTCCACCATGGCTCTGAACCTATCTGCTCCTCCCTACTTTCCTTCTTCTTATTTGACTCTCTCAGCCACATATGATATCCAGCTCAAGTGTAGAGTCGGAGGAGAAGAAGTGGACATGAAGAGGAGGGGGAAGCAGCACAGCCGGCGGCATGACCCGGAGGAAGTACAGAGGTTTTCTTCAACATACGTAGGAGAACTATAAGGATATATCTTTTCACAACATATCACCTTGTCAAAGACCCTTAATGTGACAACCATGTTACCACGATGTCGGAAAACTAACATGTCATAATTTTATAAGCCGTGTGTTTTGACATAATCCTCCTCTTCCTGTCCACTTCTTCTCCTCCGACTCTACACTTGAGCTGGATATCATATATGCCTGAGAGAGTCAAATAAGAAGAATGGAAGTAGGGAGGAGCAGATGGGTCCATAGCCATGGTGGAGGAGAGGAGAAGGCAAAACTAAATCAACATTGTCTTCCGGATCGTCCTCATCAAGGCATAACGGGCTGCTCAACGTGCCTAGCTTCTTCAACTTCTCGCTGGCTGCAGAGTCGAAATGGGAACGGGTCCTCTTTGCCGGCCCGGAGCTCTGACTCGCACTCGTCGCCGCGCTACCGGTTTCCTCTCCTCCTCTGACGCGGGTCATAAGAGAAGAAATTTCGTACCTCTTCTTTACATAAACATCATTGTCGCCTTGTACTCGAGCCTAGCCTCCTCGTCTGTGACGCTATCCAACTTCTCGGAGTCATCGGAGAGGGAGTCGAATGAGTCGGCGGTGATAGCATATGATTGCAAGACAGGGAGCGAAAAGACAGGCGAAGAAGAGGACGATACGAGTCGAACGGGAGATTCGAGTGACAATGTAGGCACCGAGAAGTCGGATAGCATCACAGACGAGGAAGCTCGAGTACAAGACGGCAATGATGTTTATGTGAAGAAGAGGTACGAAATTTCTTTTCTTATGACCCGCATCAGAGGAGGAGAGAAAACCAGTAGCGCGGCGACGAGTGCGAGTCAGAGCTCCGGGCCGACAAAGAGGACCCGTTCCCATTTCGACTCTGCAGCCAGCGAGAAGTTGAAGAAGCTGGGCACGCTGAGCAGCCCGTTATGCCTTGATGAGGACGATCCGGAAGACAATGCTGATTCAGTTTTTCCTTCCTTGGATGGTATTGATTCTGTAGATCCGTGTATAAAGAGGAAGAGATTGGGAGTAGAGTGGACCCAGAGGAAAATGAGAGATTGGAAGCTGGATCAATATCCAAGAAGCGAAAGAGAGTCGAGGATTTTGATAGGTTGTCGTATCATCATTGCCGAGGGATGAGGGTCAGAGGACAGTCAACTTTATCTACGGCTACATAGTTTCTGCCTCGCCAGTCGAATGGCTGCAGGGACTATGTCCTGATCACCATGTCGTACCGTAGATTAATGTAAATGGAGCTGGAGCCAAAATACAGAAACCAAAATACAAAATACAGAAACAAAAATACAAAATACAGAAACCAAAATACAAAATACAGAAACCAAAATACAAAATACAGAAACCAAAATACAAAATATAGAATCCAAAATAGGACCCTCTGTGAGAACGGATGGCTCAGAACACAACCCAACCGGAGAGGATACTCTGAGAGATCCATCTGAGAGGGACATATATTCTGAGAGATCACCTTTACAAGAATTATATCAGTAGTGGGATCGAGTGTTGGAGGAGATATTATCAAAGTATACGTCCTACTCAGATGGGTCTCTCACCGTTACTATTTTTTTCTGATAGCATGGTGGATGTGCTTCGTCCACAGATTCTTGCTCCGAGCCAAAACTTTGTCCCGGAGCTCAAGTGGACATCCTTGGTGTAGAGATCGAGTGAGAGGTTCCTGACAGCATGGTGGTCTCCTTTGTTAAAGTATCCGTGCTCGTCCCACAACCAATGTGGGATGAGCACGGATACTTTAACAAAGGAGGCCACCATGCTGTCAGGAACCTCTCACTCGAGCTCTACACCAAAGATGTCCACTTGAGCTCCGGGACAAAGTTTTGGCTCGGAGCAAGAATCTGTGGACGGAGCACATCCACCTTGCTGTCAGGAAAAATTAGTAACGGTGAGAGACCCATCTGAGTAGGACGTATACTTTGATAATATCTCCTCCAACACTCGATCCCACTACTGATATAATTCTTGTAAAGGTGATCTCTGAGAGTATACATCCCTCTCAGATGGATCTCTCAGATTATCCTCTCCGATTGGGTTATCGTATCATCATTGTCGAGGGATGAGGGTCGGAGGACAGTCGACTTTATCTACGGATACATAGTTTCTGCCTCGCCAGTCGAATGGCTGCAGGGACTATGTCCTGATCACCATGTCGTAGTCCAATATAATCTAGAGATTGACATAGTACTAAATCATATATGTAGTCCAATACAAATAGTCTAATACAAAAACAACCCAATACAAATAGTCCAATACAAATAAGTACTAATAGATAATGAGAACCACGCTGCTCACGCAAACGCTCAGTGATACGTTTGTAGGAACGAAATAGTAAAGCGTAATACTCTAGAGGGGGGGTGAATAGAGCTGGCATCGGAATAATGCTAAATAAAAATGTTAGCAGCACAATCACAGAATAATAATCACAACTGAAATAATGTAAAGGCAAAGTTAAGAGAGCAAACGCAAAGACAGCGATGTATACTGGTATTCCTCTATTGAGGACTAATCCAGTCGATAGAACTCTTGCTACCAGTTGAATCCACTATTGGAAAAACCGCAAGTTTTCTTACGAAGTCCTTGCAACTTCTACAACGCGAGCTTTGATACGAAGAACTCGTCCAACTTCAAATGTGAAGAGGTATTCTTCAATCAAGCCTTCTGATTACAATCTCTCAGAAACTTCTAGACCGTACCGCACTGGCAAATTGACTAGAGGATTATAACTGGCTTGGGATCTGAAATTGAAAGCTCTAGAAAACTCTTTGGAAGACTGAAAGCTTTAGATAGAGAGAAGATTGAAAGTGAATGAGTGAGTTGAAATGATCGAAATCCTTCTCTATTTATAGGAGTTCCAAAGGCAGACTTCTGTCAGAATTCGGGCAGAATTTGGGCAGAATTCTTTGAGCAAATCTCGGTCAAATCCGCAACTGCAGGAGGACCAAGTTCCAAAGATTCAAAATCACAACGGCCACTAACCGAACTCTGGCCGAACTCTAGCCGAGTTCTGTCAGGGTTAGGTTAGGGTTTTAAAAAATAGGTTTTGGTGATTTTTGAAAACCTTTTTGAAAACCTTTTTGTAAACATTTTGATAGGTCATTTTAAAAGCATTTTGAACTATTTTGGGGATAGCCTATTTGCCAGTACGACTCAGTGTACAACATATTCTTAGACTCAAATAAAATGAAAAATTATATTGCATAGGAAATACAGACTCGAGTAGGCAAACAGATCTTCAGTCTTGAACGGAGTGGATAGCCAATCTTGCTTATGTCCAAGAAACCGAGATGTCCCAAGTAGCTTTGTATATCCAGACAGAGTTTGATCAGTTATTAAAATCAGGTTGACCATATGACCAATGGGCCAACAATCTCCCCCATTTTGATAATTGACAAACTATGAATGATGTAACATTAAGCTTGTTCAAAAAGAATCAAAAAGTGAAATTGTTCATGTCCTGTATTTAACTCAAAGGAAAATATTAGATCTTTAATTTTCTCCCCCTTTGTCACTTAGCAAAATAATTGCACAAGAGAAGGCTCCCCCGCATTTAATGCAGAAGGCTCCCTCGCAATTAATGCATAAGGAACAAATAGTGAGAAAACATAATAAATGAAACATAAAGAGTAGATATATATCATCACAGGCATGTAAAGTTTCTACAAATTATCATCACATGAATGTTATTGTTTCTAAAGAATATTATCACAGGCATGCTATTGTTTCAAAAACATAAAAGAAATCTCAGGCATGCTATTTCACAGGCAGTTTGTAATGAAGAAGCAGTATAAAGAGATAGTGCTAAAACAAAGTGCTGAAATAAACTGAAATATCATAAACGAAACACCATAAGCATGTCCATGAAAAAGTACTAAAAGCATACTACAAAGTGCTGATAAATATCAAAAGTACTGATAAAAAGAAATACTGATAAAAACTTGAAATGTTGGAGCATTTCTAAGTATACAATATAATGTCACTAAAAAATGAAATCACATCTCCTCATCACTATCCTCGTCAACATGATGACCAGCTTGGCTCATTTCAAATATTTAATTCAAAGATTAGTTATTTTAGCCTTCAAATAACATAATTAATAATATTTTATGAATTAAATGTCGTTACACAGCGACTATCTCAGATTAGCTGTAGGAGTACTGTCCCAGCTGGCGGAGGTTCACCGGGAAACTCTTAAATATCGCTTCGCTTCAACCGTAGTTGTTGTGACAGACAGACACTTTATTGGCTTGTCTCTAACACAGTTTTTGCGTATTGAGATATAATCATAAAACAGAATCAATTAATATTATTGACGTCCAAAATTCCTAATTCTCGACGTAAATAATTGAAACGATCTTCCGCTAGAGGTTTAGTGAAGATGTCAGCTAATTGATTTTCAGTATCTATGTACACAAGGTTTATATCTCTATTTTGATGATGATCTCTAAGAAAATGATATCTAATCTCGATATGTTTAGTACGAGAGTGACATATTGGATTCTTAGTCAAATTAATAGTGCTCGTGTTATCACAGAAAATGGGAATATGTGTGTAAAATAAATTATAGTCTTCTAAGGTTTGTTTCATCCATAAAATCTGAGCGCAACAACGTCCTGCGGCGATGTACTCAGCCTCTGTTGTTGATAGGGCTACAGAATTTTGCTTTTTACTAAACCAAGAGACTAAAGCTTTGCCTAAGAAATGACATGTGCCACTTGTACTTTTTCTATCAACTTTGCATCCAGCAAAATCTACATCCGAATAACCAATAAGGTCAAAGGATTTAGTTTTGGGATACCACAAGCCAACAGAAGAAGTGCCTTTAAGGTATCGGAAGATACGCTTAACTGCGGACAGATGTGATTTCTTTGGGTTAGCTTGAAAACGTGCACACAGGCAAACACTAAACATTATATCTGGACGACTAGCAGTTAAATATAGTAAACTACCAATCATACCTCGATACTTACGTGTATCGACCGGCTTGCCTTGTTCATCTGAATCAAGCTTTGTTGAAGTTGTCATCGGAGTGCCAATAGGTTTGACATTGTCCAGATCGAACTTCTTTAGCAAGTCTTTTGTGTACTTGGCTTAATTTATGAATGTCCCATTATCAGTTTGTTTGATTTGCAATCCGAAAAAGAATTTCAGCTCTCCCATCATGCTCATTTCAAACTCATTCTGCATACACTTAGAAAATTCTTGACACAGAGAATCATCAGTAGATCCAAATATAATATCATCAACATAGATTTGAATTAAAAGCAGCTTGCCATTAAAAGATTTAATAAAAAGTGTAGTGTCAATCTTCCCTTTTGAAAAACCATTATCAAGTAGAAAAGAGCTTAGACGATCATACCAAGCACGAGGGGCTTGTTTTAAACCGTATAGAGCTTTCTTCAACTTGAAAACATGATCTGGGTTTTTGAAATTCGTGAAACCTGGAGGTTGTGCTACAAAAACTTCTTCTTTTATAAATCCATTTAAAAAAGCACTTTTCACATCCATTTGAAAAAGTTTGAAATCATGAAAACATGCAAAAGCACATAACATGCGAATGAATTCTAATCTCGCCACTAGGGCATAAGTCTCATCGTAGTCGATACCTTCTTCTTGATTGTATCCTTGAGCTACGAGTCGAGCCTTATTACGAGTCACTAAACCATTCTCATTCAGTTTGTTTCGGAATACCCAACGGGTGCCAATGACCGGATGATCAACAGGCCTGGGAACAAGTTCCCAAACTTGATTCCGTTAAAATTGGTTTAATTCCTCTTGCATAGCATCTATCCAAAAACTATCACTACATGCTTCATCAATAGTTTTGGGTTCTAGCTGTGAAATAAATGCAACACTAGAAACAATATCTCTACAGGATGTACGAGTACTTACTCCCTTGGTAATATCACCAATTACCAAATCCTTTGGATGATTAGCTGTAAATTTCAACCTTTTCGCTTCATTCTGAAGGTAGCTGGTTCCTGGATCTTCTCTAGGAGGTTCAGCTAGTGCAGAGCTTGGTTGAGAATCAGCTGGAGTTGAGCTTGGTACAGATGTATCTTCGTCATTGTCATCTGATTTAATTCATCAAAGGTGACATTGATTGACTCTTCGATGATCATGGTACGTTTGTTGAAGACTCTGTATCCTTTGTTCTTGGCCGCATAACCTAAAAATATACCTTCATCGGCCTTTTTATCAAATTTTCCCAAATTGTCTTTGTGTTAAGAATAAAACATTTACAGCAAAAAATTCTAAAGTATGAAATTGAGGGAATTCTATCAAACCATAACTCAAATGGAGTTTTCTTCGATTTGGGTCGAATTAGAACTCTATTGAGAACAAAGCAAGCTGTGTTGACAGCTTCAGCCCAGAAATATTTAGGTAGACTAAACTGGTTTAACATCACTCTGGCCATTTCGGTTAGAGTTCTGTTCTTACGTTCCACAACTCTATTTTGTTGTGGAGTCCTAGGGCAGAAGAACTCATGAATAAAACCGTGTGTGTCACAAAATTACTCAAAATCAGCATTCTTAAATCGCCACCATGATCGCTTCTAATGCGAGTGATCATGTAACCTTTTTTATTCTGAACTTTCTTGCAAAAGACGACAAATTCGGATAATACATCATTCTTGCGTGTCAAGAAATATACCCACGTGTATCTAGAGAAATCATCTACAATTACGAAAGCATAAATTTTACCTCCGAGGCTAGCAACTCTGCTAGGACCAAATAAGTCCATATGAAGCAATTATAGAGGTCTAGTAGTACATACTGCGTTTACTGACTTGAAAGTGGATCTGGTAGCTTTGTTCCTTTCACATTGACTGCATACCGAATCCTTCTTGAATGTAATGTCCGGTAAACCGCGTACTAGCTTCTTTGTGGATAATCTTGATATTGTATCCATATTAGCATGACCGAGTCTCATATGCCATAGATGACTCTCATCACTCTTGGCCACTAAGCATCTACCTGAAATGTTAGTTTCTTCTAACAAATAGAAAACATATATATTATCTTTCCTGATACCTTCAAAGATAGTACTACCAGTTGAGCTATCAACTATAGTACATTTGTCTTTGCCAAAGTTGATGCCATAACCATGATCAGCTAGATGACTTATGCTGAGTAGGTTATGTTTCAACTCGGTAACCAGACAGACATCCTTAATTACAGGATAGGGAGACTTACCAACATCACCGATACCAATAATATACCCTTTCAAATTATTACCGAAGGAGATATAGCCTTCCTTCTTTTTCTTCGACAGTGTTACAAATAGGGTAGCATCACCGGTCATATGCCGTGAGCAACCGCTGTCGAGGATCCATTTGCTTCTAGCATGTGAAGGGTGTTCCACCTACAAAATAGTTTGCAGATGAAACCTTTGGTACCCATTTCTTGTAGGGTCCTGAATTGTTAGCTTTAGGTATCCAAGCATAAACATTTAGATCTACAAGCTTTCTCATTCTACATGCAGATGATATATGACCAATGAGGCCACAATAATGACATTGTGCATGTCGAGTGTTGAAAGCTGAGTGGTGTGCATGGTTGGTAGGTTTGGGTTTTCTAGTATAGAAGAAAGCATACCTATAATCTTGTTTGGGCTTAACCTTTTGGGGTAAAGGTTTGATAGGGTTAGGTCTGACAGTGTTTGGCTTGGGAATGTTCCGATTTCTCGGTAAGTGACACGTGTTAGGGTAGGAAGCAGCAGGCTCAGACTGTTTTTCTAACCTAATTTCCAATCTTTTGGAAGTGTCATACAACTTAGTATAATCAGAAGTAAGTGATTCCATTCTGATTTGTGCACATTGAAGACTTTTCTTCTCTATAGAAAGTTCTTCCTTGAGTTGGTCAATAATTTTGTCTTTCTCTTCAGATGACTTGGTAGTCTCGTGTAATAAGAGCTTTATTGAAGAAAGCTCACCAGACTCACTAACATTATTTCTAACCTCAGCTAGTAGGTCGGTAAGTCTATCTATTTCACCTTTGTACTCTTTGAGTACCTTCTTAGAGGTCTGATACTTACTACACAGTTTCCTGTAATCAGTCATCAGGTCACTGAAGGCATCTCCTAATTGCTCAAAGGTGAAGTCATCATAAGTTTCTACAGGTTCAGTAGGTACCTGATCGGTTGCCATGAAGCATACATTTGCAGCGTCCTCTGAGTGTTCGTCTTCTGAGTCGCTGGCTTCACTCTCATGCCATATGCTGGTGTTGGCATATTTCCGAGATGTTGATCTTTTCAGGTTCCCTTTTTCATACCTGTTGTTCTTCTTGCTCGATGATGAGTTTGTGGGACAATCCTTCTTCATGTGTCCCTTCTTCTTGCAACCATAGCAGACAGCATCTTTTTGGTACCAGTTGTTGCTGTTGTTCTCTTTGACTCTCTTCTCATGTCTCATGAATCTTTTGAACTTTCTTGCTATGAGTGCTTGATCTTCAGCGTCAGATCTACTGCTGTCTGAGTCATCTTCAGCAGCTTTTCTGTGCTGAGCCTTGAGGGCGATAGTCTTCTCCTTTGGTGCAGGCTCTTCAAAATCTTGTAGCTCCAGTTCATGAGTGAGTAGCTTACCCATGAGTACTTCGAGGGACATAGTTGTGAGGTCGTTTCCTTCAATGATTGCAGTAGCCTTTGGAATCCAGTTCTTGGTGAGAGCTCGCAGGAGTTTGCGAATCTTTTCATAGTTACTGTAATCTTTGCCTAGGGAGGACAAAGGATTTACAATATCCAAGAATCTCCCGAACATTTGTGTAACTATTTTGTTGGGCTTCATTTTGAACGCCTCATACTCTTGAGTAAGTCTGCTGACTTTAGATTCCTTGACTTGAGTCGTGCCTTCATGTGTGACTTCGAGTAGCTTCCATACTTCATTTGCCGTTGTGCAGATGGACACCCTGTTAAATTCAGTTCTGTCTAAAGCACAAAAGAGAGCATTAATGGCACGTGCGTCAAGGCTGGCCCTTTTCTTTTCTTCCTCTGTATATCTGCTATGGGGTTTTTCAACTAAAACTCCATCAACATTTATACGAGGTGACTTTTGATAGCCATCAAGAACAATGGACCATAAATAAAAATCAAGAGATTTCAAGAAGAAACTCATCCGTGTTTTCCAATATGTATAATTTGTACCATCAAACAGTGGGGGTCTGTTTGTGGCCTGGCCTTCACTTGTGAATTTTACAGTTGCCATGTGTTGTGCTGTGATCTATATAACAGTTAATTAAAATGAATAAATAATTGCACTGTTACCTTTGCTTTACCTGTAACACCCGCTCTGATACCAATTGTAGGAACGAAATAGTAAAACGTAATACTCTAGAGGGGGGTGAATAGAGTTGGCAGCAGAATAATACTAAATAAAAATGTTAGCAGCACAATCACAGAATAATAATCACAACTGAAATAATATAAAGGCAAAGTTAAGAGAGCAAACGCAAAGACAGCGATGTATACTGGTATCCCTCTGTTGAGAACTAATCCAGTCGGTAGAACTCTTGCTACTAGTTGAATCCACTATTGGAAAAACCGCAAGTTTTCTTACGAAGTCCTTGCAACTTCTACAACGCGAGCTTTGATACGAAGAACTCGTCCAACTTCAAATGTGAAGAGGTATTCTTCAATCAAGCCTTCTGATTACAATCTCTCAGAAACTTCTAGACCGTACCGCACTGGCAAATTGACTAGAGGATTGTAACTGGCTTGGGATCTGAAATTGAAAGCTCTAGAAAACTCTTTGGAAGACTGAAAGCTTTAGATAGAGAGAAGATTGAAAGTGAATGAGTGAGTTGAAATGATCGAAATCCTTCTCTATTTATAGGAGTTCCAAAGGCAGACTTCTGTCAGAATTCGGGCAGAATTCAGGTAGAACTCTTTGAGCAAATCTCGGTCAAATTCGCAACTACAGGAGGACCAAGTTCCAAAGATTCAAAATCACAATGGCCACTAACCGAACTCTGGCCGAACTCTGGCCGAGTTCTGTCAGGGTTAGGTTAGGGTTTTAAAAAATAGGTTTTGGTGATTTTTGAAAACCATTTTGAAAACCTTTTTGTAAACATTTTGATAGGTTATTTTAAAAGCATTTTGAACTATTTTGGGGATAGCCTATTTGCCAGTACGACTCGGTGTACAACATATTCCTAGACTTAAATAAAATAAAAAATTATATTGCATAGGAAATACAGACTCGAGTAGGCAAACAGATCTTCAGTCTTGAACGGAGTGGATAGCCAATCTTGCTTATGTCCAAGAAACCGAGATGTCCCAACTAGCTTTGTATATCCAGACAGAGTTTGATCAGTTATTAAATCAGGTTGACCATATGACCAATGGGCCAACAACGTTCACGCAACCACCTCGAAAAAGCGAGATTTTTGGCACGAGGAGAGCTGTCGTCCCTTGCAAGGATTGCATGAAGAGTCCTCTCGGTCTCACTAGCTACCGGTGCTGGATGAATAGAACTCCCGGTCTCACTAGCAACCGGTGCCACTTCCTCCCTAACTGTAGGAGGAGCCACCTCAGCATTCACTATTTCCCTCAAACGACGTGCCGCTCCTCGGGTCATGGGTGCCATCTGGTAAGCAAGGTAATATAATTGTAACATAAGCAAGCTAACTAAAGGAACCATCATATAATTTGAGTACATTTTCGAAAGCAGATAAAGTACAATAAATTCGATTTTTTGTCAAGTAGCAGAACGGATGGCTCAGAACACAACCCTAAAATTCATTCTAGCATACATTAGTGTGAATTATCTATGTTCTGTACATATGGTGTAGTATATGTTCTTATCGTATGTAGTATCTGAAGAATGTAACAGAATCAAAATGAACTCACATAATGTAATACTAAGACGTCATCTACTACTATATATATAAGATATAATGATAGGTTGTCATATCATCATTGCCGAGGGATGAGGGTCGGAGGACAGTCAACTTTATCTACGGCTACATAGTTTTCTGCCTCGCCAGTCGAATGGCTGCAGGGACTATGTCCTGATCACGATGTCATACCGTAGATTTAGGATTTAAAATATGGTATTCAGGTCAACTTAATTCGGTCAAAGGGTACTGAACAGAAAGTCTAATTATCCCATATTTCAGTAATGTCAGTGAGCTAAATCATACTCAACTGTCGAGAATACTTAGGAGAAAACTCATTCACAGGATTAGTATATCCATCCTTCGTGACATAGCTGAAATTTTATAGGGCTCGATAATAATTATTAGTCAATTTATTCATCATTTTAAAATCCTGAAAATGCCCAAAAAAACTCCCAGTATTAGTAAATAGGGCTCGAACCCTAAATTAGAATTCTAATTCACCCAAAACATCAAATTGACAGTTGATATGCCCAAAAAAATAAGATTTTTCAGTATATAGGTTTCACACTGTGAATCTCGTGTCCACACAGTAGGACACGACGTGTCCAAACCAACAAAATAGGTGTCACACGGACTAGAAGCGAGTCCACGCTCTCGTGTCCCCCGCAACGAGTCCACTGTCAGTCTCGTGTCCCCCGTAGCGAGTCCACGCTCTCGTGGACACGAACTAGAAGCGAGAGAAAGAGAGCTAGAAGACGAGGAGAAACTGGGGAGGTGCTACCAGAGGAAGGAGGAGGAGGAGAAGGAGGAGAAGGAGGAGCTACCCGAGGAAGGAGGAGGAGGAGAAGAAGGAGGTCGGAGGAGGAAGATCGCCGAAGGAGCGTCGTGGAGGAGGAGGGAAATCGCCGGAGGAGCGCCGCGGAGGAGGAGCACGCCCAAATTTGGGGGGAAACATTTGTGAAATGATCGAAAAGGAAACCCTCGCTGGCTATATGAAATGTTTAGCGACGTCCGCATAGGACGTCGCTAAACGTCGCTGATATATAATAAATAGCGACGCAGCTTAAAATGCGTCGCGAAACGTCGCTATATCAGCGATGAGTACCGACGAACTTGCGACACACTACCCCATTTAACAAAATGTAGATGTTAGACGTCGCTATTAGTTGCTGTTGGCGACAAACAGCGACGTCTTTTATTAACGTCGCTAAAACCCCAAATATTAGCGACGAAATTTCACGGAGTCGCTAAATACGTCGCTGATTTGACTTATTTTGGTAGTGAACAGTTATCAGTCTAGCATCGAGATGACTCCATTTGAGGTGTTATATGGGTAGAGATGTCGTACGCCTTTATCTGGGGACGACGTTGGCGAGAGAGCTTTGCTTAGGCCAGAGATGGTTGTTGACTCAGCTGAGAAAGTCAGACTGATCAGGAAGCGCCTTAGAGTTGCACAGGATCGGCAGAAGCACTGGGCAGACAGCAGCAGACGGCTACTTGAGTTTGCGGTTGGAGATAGAGTGTTCCTGAAGATCTCGCCGACTAGGGGCGTCATCAGATTTGGCAGAGACGGAACGCTCAGTCCGAGATTCAACGGTCCTTTCGACGTGACTGCACGGATTGGCGAGGTGGCATATCGATTAGCGCTTTCAGCTAGCTTGGAGGGAGTGCACGACATTTTCTACGTGTCCCAGCTTCGATGTTACATTCTAGACCCGAGTCATATGGTGGACTCCTCAGAGTTAGAGGTGGGTCCGAGCTTGACCTACGAGGAGCAGCCAGTGGAGATTCTTGATCGAAGGGAAAGCGCCTGCGGAACCAGACTATTTCACTTGTCCACGTCATGTGGAGACACCACTCTCCAGGAGAGTCCACCTGGGAGCGCGAGGACGATATGCGAGAGCGCTATCCTAGATTATTTACTTGATTGTATGTAGTGTTTTGAAATTTTATTTTCTTTCAATAAAAATGTTGGGAATCGATTTGGAATAAATTTTGAAAATTTCAAGGACAAAATTTTTCTTAGGAGGGGAGATTTGTAACCCCACTTCTCAGAGATTTTATCTTTAAATGATTTTCTGATTTATTTTTCTAAGCTATTATTTTTAGTCCAATTTTAATTGGGGCTTTCTTCATTTTAGTTACGGGCTTATGAAATCAGCCCATGAATCAAACCATCTATTCTGTAAAACCATTTTCCTCTGCTGAATTTTGAATTGGCTTGGCCACTTAATTCTTTTATTGCTCAACATGGAGGAGGAATTTAAATTCCTTATAACCAATTCCAGCTAAGCCATGTGCAGTTAACAAATTCTTTTTCCCTCCAAAAAGAATCCCTCAGTTTGTTAGAGCATGTGCTAACCTTTATTAGAATTTTTGGTTATTTAAACGATCCTTCCATTCTTTTATTTTCATTTTCATTTCCAGAGCTAAATTTCTCACTTCCCTCTGCATCATCCCTGCAATTTTCTTAAGCGAAGCATAGCATCAATGACGATTCTCCTTCTCGACAACGAGCGATAGATCGGAGAGACATATCTTTGCGGTGGGCGATCGTCCAACGGCGAAGCAGTGCATCAACAATTGGAAGGACACTCCTCAATGACATCCCAGCGATGGCAATGATCGAGCGTTCGTCTTGTCAAGCTTGATCCTGGTAAGCACCTCGATAGTTCGATCGAACTCAAATTTCTTGATCATGATCTGATTCTCAATCCTGTTCCTCGTCGATTGATTTATGTAGGAAGATTGATCTGTGATCAATTGATCAACGTTTTCTTCTCCACTCGGGACAAAGAGCAGTCGGTGAGTCCTTGATCTACTATTGTATCTAAATTTTGAATGTTTGAATGCAACAGTGATTGAATTTTCCTTAGAAACTCTGTATGTTAGATTGACGAATCATTGGCTCCATCGAAGATCTATTTGGATTGAATCGAGTCCTTCTAGTAAGTGCAATCTCATTTTCTTAAAGGTTCCTGAAGAACTCAGAAGTTATACTAATCTCTTCCATTTCTTTTACCATATGTGTTCGTCAAAATGCACGATCAGAACTGTGACTTAATTCTTGCACCAAAGAGACTGTATCCGCTTCTTGAATCCGTGACTCATCTGCAGGACACGACCATACAACCAGGTATCACTCTGTCCCCTCTTTTGCTATGGTGAAATGGTGAATTTAGAATTTAATCCAGTTAATTATAGATTGGTGTGGTTGTTAGATTTTCGTTAAGTTTGAATTAGAGTCGTTAGCTCCTGCAGGATTAACTTAGATTCTTTTGTGATATGGAGAGAGTGCTGTTACATTTCAGTTTGGTTATGTTTGAACAACAAGCAGTAGTATCCAGATTTTATTTTGCAAAGACTCTGAAATCCTTGTTTGGGACTGTGGGTTGTTTGGAGTCCATAGAGGAGGTAATTTTTTATTCAAATTCAGGATGATGGGTGGATTATATGGCAGGTTTGGACACTGATTTGAGTGTTGTGTTGGGTAGATGTCGAGATCTTGGTGAGAGGCACTGGTTGTCGAGTGTTTTTCTTTTGCTATGTTTTCTTCTTAGCTTTGTGAGGATAGCTATGTTTAAATCTGAAATCCTTGTTTGGGATATAATATTTTGCAAGGATTATTGTTTGGGTCTGTGGAGAGATTGGGATAGTGATATAGATAGAATTTCCTTCCTCTTCACAGCTGATTGTCCACTCATTAGAAAATACAGTGATGCCTGTTGCAGGGACCATTTTGAGCTCTTGACACTGTTGAAAGTTTAACAGTTGAGTTGCAGTGAACTCACTGTTATATGATAACAGTCGAGTGTATAGTAGAATCTTCTAAATCATTTTTCATGTCAGTTCATATTAAACTTTGTTCTTAAGTTATCAGTCATGATATATGTTCATTACCTGATATGTGTGACTTTTTAGCAGATGTTAGATTTTACTCTGTTCGAATGATTTAATAAAAAATGGTCAAGAGGGACTTTACCTGGGTGGACTGTAGATAAATGGGTTCCTTCTAAATTTCAGGAAGACTTGATAACCGTTTCTTAAAAAAATGTAAGAACCCGATAGGAGTAGAGTCCCTAAATAGGTTCAGGATACTGCTTACTAATCCTTTACTGTATATAATTCAATGTACTCAACCTGAGTATGTTTTGATGTGACAATGTGGGTGATTATGAGTCTGCCTATTGGCAGACCTACAATTTAAGGTTGATTCTTGTTTCACAGGAATTAGCTGAGCTGAGTTGAATTGAATATCAGGAATGGGATTTTTGTCACATTAAGGGTAATTTGGGTGCTTCTATTTCTTCAGCATTTTTAAAAAACTAGGTTGCAAATAGTTAGTTTTGTTTGTATTCAGCAAATTGACAGTTTCCTTGAATGTGTGGCCAAGTATTCAGCCCAGCTTAGTTTTACTTACTTGGACAGGTGAGAATAAGGTAGGATGAGTTGTTAAGGGTTGTGTGAACAATTGCATTAGATGGTTTCTTTTGAATAGTTACTGTAGACTGTTTAAGGATGGGTTAACATTTAATACCATAGTAACCTTAATTAAGTTGTGGCAGGTTTCCTAAGAATTGAGTTTATATTTTAGTCAAATATTCTTTAGAAATTTTAGGAATTACAAGCTCTTCATATAATAGAATATTGCCTATGTGGTTATAAATAACATCTCATATGGCATTTTGTGCATAGATTGTTTATGTTAGTTACCTAGAGGAATGTTTTACTGTACAAATTTTAGTTAAATCTAAAACACTAGTATACCCTAAATTAGCCATAAGTAGAAATAACAGGTTGAATAAAAGAACTTGTTTAGTCTTTAACCACTTGTACTTAACATAACATGAGGACATCTAGCACCGATCTTCACCCGTACTTTCCTGGAGCAAGGCAAGTACACTCTATGGTCTTGTACATTTCATTATATGTGCTTCCTTGATTGACACATTGTGACACGACATATTTTTTGGTGCTCATGTTCCTTGTTCTTACTACTTGTACATGGGGTGGAAAAATATACTATTTATGTGACCAAACCCAAGAAACAACTCAGGTGTTTAGCTTAGACCCCGCATCGTGCACGCGGGTCCTAAGTCGTACCATTCATGTGCTTTCATGTGTTTACCCCTAGCCGATCACATACTTAGTTATATTTCAAATATTTTACACACATGTTCAGGAGATATATCATGTACTTAGTTCCTGTGATTCCTAAGATACCATGTTCTTACACACCATGTTCTTTCATGTTCTTACATACCATGTTCTTTCATGTACTTATAAACCATGTTCTTTCTTGTACTTTACATACCATGTTCTCTTGTACTTTCATATCATAATGTCTTGTTCATTACCTAGAACTGTACTTTGCTCTGCTCCTGAATAGGATATATTGCAGGTGAGTTGGAGGCCCTGTGCGACACTTATTATGGCCGAGAGCCAGTTGATGCAGGAGAGCTAGCTGGAGCTGCTCTTGACTTAGAGGCTGCAGAAGCCTAGAGCTTTACCATTAGCATTTTACATTTTACCTTGTATTTGAGACTAGTAGACTCTATCTTTTATTTTGCTGGAATGTAATAAATTCTGAGACTTATACTTTACTCTGGGTTTGGGATACATTTATAGATGCTGTGATTTCATACTTGTTCATGATTATCTGGTTAGATTTCCCTGAATTGGTACAGCTTACTTCGTCGTGTCTAACGACGAGGGCTAGGCGTGTCCAACTCGTGTCCGATTATTCGGGAGCGGATCGTGACAACATCTATAGCTTGAAACTCGGTCCAATAAAGAACTTCTTTGCCTCCCCCTCCGTTTGGAATAGTGAAGAAGAAAATGACTTAAAATGGTTAACTCAGTATTATAGTCTTCTACGGTCATACTCCCTTGTGTAAGATGCAAGAACTTGCCTCGGACTTAGGTGAAGACAATGGCCAGAATAAACATCTCCTTAACGAGTCTAGATAACTCCTCCCAGGTCTGATCGAGTCCTAATCACTACTCACCGCCTCCCACCAACGATATGCGTTGCCAGTCAATTGTATCATGACAAATATTATTGATATCCAGCTGGTGTTCGATACCGTCAAGACAAACGGATACCTCGGTAGGGTCTTTTATGTCAAAGAAGGGGTCTAGCCACAAGCAATAAAAGTCAACAATAGAGCCAACATAATGTTGGTGGACAGGTAGTGTTGCTTTGTCCAAGGCGGTCATTAGTCTTTGCCTTAACTTCTCTAGGCCTATATTAATATGGTATAAAACATCTGAAATATCTGTTGGCCATCCATCTACAAAAAATATTGAGGATAAAGTGTAAATGGCATATGTGAATGTGGGGAGGTGGTATCTGTGCTTATGGTGGGTATCGGTCCTAAGGTATTGGCTGGACATTCATATGTGGCACATAAGGAGGGTATTGCATCGGCTGAGAAAATATGGGAGGTGGCGATAATGGATCCTCTCGCGGCATTTGGGTCTCCTGTGATGTTTGATTGGTCTGCGAGTTCTCTAGGTCCTTTTAACACCTTGGACCTTTCGGACGTGGGCATTGGATCAGCTATTTTATCTCAACATCAGGAGCTAGACAAGTGTACCTTGCCATTTGTGTACTTCAGTTTTTTTTTATTCATAAATAATTGTCTTGTTTATGATATTTGCCACCATAGGGCTATGATCGGTACCTCGCGTTCGAATCATAGGGTGCCGATGGACGATAGTGTCATCGGGTATCGATAATAGAAATTACTGACGGATTCCCGTACTTGATGACTTCTCGGTATACATAATATCCGTGTTTGGTACTAGGATGATGACTTGACATTCTACACTACTACTATTATGACTCAATGTCCAAGCTAGAGGATCGGACTGAGCGTCTCATGGACACGATTCACATGGTCACATGGGTGGGGAGAACATATACTGTGCGCTTGGGCTACTTTTTTTTCAGACTATATCGTTGTCCCAATACCAGAGCTTCGGGGATTTCATAGTTTTCCACAGCTTTCCTTACTAGAACTGTGAGGTTATATGATAGTTTGTTGGAGTGCCTATCAGGTCTCTAGGATACATCATGACAGTCCGCATGTTCGAGTGTTATTCTCAAAAATTTTTAGTTGGTTATGCTAGATTCACCCACCTTGTACAGTCATATTTACTTTACCTATTTATTATCACTGTTGTACACTTTGCTTGTATATTACGTAGCTTGTTGTGTCCCACTGAGGACCTGGTTTTTCCTTTCAGGCTTAAACGAGGAGGAGTACCCGGAGATTTACGGATCCGGGGTTGATTCAGGAATAGGACCAGCATCTGAGGACGAGGTTCTCCCGGGAGACTACCCTTGATTCTAGTGGTAGGGCTCCTTCTCTTATCTGATACTATTATCTACTTAGCCGGTTATCCGATCTATTTATCTTGCTATTTTCTTCTATTCAGTATTGTACTAGCGGGTTTGTTCCTGCGAGACATTTATTTCAGTATTGTATTATGATTACATTCAGACTTATTACTTCAGCACATTAGTGGACTTTTTATCTCTATGTGTTCTTGATTCGTATTTGTGGATGAGATTAGTTACATTTTAGTTTGGGCATTTATTTTACACTATTGTTGTACTTTACAGCTTAAGTGCTACCTTAATGCTTCCATTAAATTTGGATAACCATTGGAGTGGTACTCGCTGGTCATCGCCACGTGGCTCGGTTCTGCAATTTTGGAACTGGGACATGACAGATGTTTGATCGGTCTACGAGTTCTGCATTACCTATGATGATTGACCGATCCAGATTGGTGGATTCTGGGGAAATATCGAAATTTGCTGAGGTGATTGTTCCCCTCGTGGTCTCGGGGACATGTCATCACTGGATGTGGTCACGAGCATAGTAATGGCACCAAAAGACATACATTCGCTATGAAGATTCATTTCTTTGAAAAGGAGGACAAGTTCATTCATGAGAGATTGGAACAAACATAATGCAAATTTTGTAGCGAAGAATTAAATATGAATGGAGGTTCTAGAAAGGTCATCAAGCACGTGGATGAGATCTAATAACTCTAATGCTACTATAAGAAAAGTGACTATTTACGACATTATAATTAAGGCGTGCTTAAAAAAGTATGCCTTAAATAAGTGTTTCCCGACATGCATTTCCATGTATGACGTTAAATAAGTGAGAATGAATTTATTATATTATTTACGGCACACATTGAATGTCTTAATTAGTTTTACAAAAGAAGGCATGCAATTAATGCCGTAAAAAATAATATTCTAACTTTATTATATCATTTACGACACATATTGAATGCCGTAAGTTTTTAGAAAAGACGGCATTCAATGAACGTCCTAAAATATAATAAAAAATACTAGGCGGCAAAATTCCCTCCACCCCAAAATTTTTCTCCCGCAACCTAAAAATAAAAGGCCATAAAACATCCCGCGCGCCCCCAATTCCCACCCGCGCTCAAGACCCCCCTCTCCTGGAACCAGAGCTCAAACCTTCCCCCCTCCCCCTGAAAACTCCAGAACCCTAAAACTCCCCCCCCCCGCAGTAAGTTCTACGGCTTCATCCTCTTCTTTGACTTCTTCCTCTCTCTAAATAGGTTAATCTTCTTCCTATTCTTCTCTTTTTTTCCCGAATTTGTTCAAATTCAGTTGCTTCCTTTTCTTCGTTTGGTTTTCATTTCTTTTTTTTTCAGATCATAGGAGAATTTGTGAGCACAATTCACATCCCCACCCAATTTTCCTCTTTTTTAGGGTTTACTCCCCAAATTTCATTCTTTTTATTTAGGGTTTTACACTAATTCGAATTTTTTATTTTGTTTTACAGGATCTCTTCATATTTATGGAGACAACATTACTGAAACGATGGGCTGAGGTTCGATTTCTTCTTCTTCCCCCAAATTTACCTAAGAAATTAAATTTTTATTTAGGGTTTTTCTTTGTCGATTGTCGTGGAAATTTATTTACTGTGTATTTTTGGTTCTCAATATGATTAAAGTCATTTTGTTCTTATCGAGGCTGACTGAAAATTATTTCTCTGGATGGTGAGCCTAAATCATTTAGTTGTTGGCATCTATCATGTATGCCTATGTCCTCTTGTATGTTGCCTGCTCTTTGATTATTAGTTAGCTATTTTTTAGAAGGGAAGGCGTATTGGCAAACCAAAAAATGAAGATTTGGTGCACAGTTTCAATTTGTATCCTATCAAAAATCAGCATATGAGAGATCTTCATTTGAAGAATTACAAGCTGAATAAGAAACCCAGATGCAACAGAGTTTTATTTACCCAAATCAGCATATGAGGATACTTCTGAATGTTGTGTATGCTTAGAAGAAACACAAATATCTTCATGTTTATTCTTAGAAGAAACACAAATTTCTCAGCCCTCGCATATATGTTTTGAACATTTTCTCTAATACTATTAATGTTGGTCCATGATATATGTAGCGGGATAATCTTTCATCGTTCTGTTTCATTTGTTTTATCCCACCAAATTCGTTTAAGTATAATTATTTTTTTATACCAAAAAAGTATGATACTACGATTCGATACAACGATACTGTCGATTCTGATATTCATAGAGGATCCAATAATATTGACACCGATATTGTAACCTTGCTTCAAGCATTCACCCCTTTTGGTGCTCAACCGTGATGTTTCTTCCTTGTTGCCTGAATTGATTACCATCAGTAAGAAGTATATCATGACTGTCCCTTGCTTCATACATATAGCAAATATCATAAGCTTTAGATATACGTCACATGGTTGATGCTCATCACATTGAGCAGCAACCAGAGCGGACGATCAATATTACCCAGCTAATGGAATTTTTTCCTCTCTTTCATGGGATAGATGTAATCTCTCTTACATTTTCCCCTTTCCACTTGATATGGTAGCACATTTGACTATATTGTAATCTGAACGCACTCAAATAGAAATTTGATATTAATGCAATTTTGCACTTACGACTATCCATACCTTGTTACTATACATATTTGATTACGTTGATTTGTGGTATATCAGCTGATGAATTTGTCTTGTTGTGGTTGCATGTTTGTTTGCCTAAGATACTTGTGATAGCAAGCTTTTGTGCTCAAGGACGTGTTCTTCAAGCCCATAGCATTCTCCAAGTCCAGGTATACACATTTTTAATTTTTTTTCATACACATTTAAACTCTCTTTCAAATGTCGATTGCACCTTGCTTGTGCTTGTGGATACTGGTTCTCTTGGCTGCATTGATAATGACAGTTAGGTATGGCTCGGCCATATTACTTATTATATATCATTCTACACTATGGTGCATACATTCAGTCATGAGATAGTCGGGAATTGATATTCTTTAATGTCATTATTATCGACTGATCTTATCTAACATATCTATACAGTAGTGAGATACATGTTTTTGGTAGGTTCCTGCACAACTATGAAATGAAATTATCTATATCCAAGTTAATATGGCACAATTTGCAAATGGAATGATCTATACATTCTGGATTCAGCAGAACCACAAAAAATGGCAAATGATAACAATCTTTTAGTGATGGTTGATATTATTAACAGTGATACAAGAGAAATTAGATTTGAATGACCTGGGAAGACCTTGCTAAAATTTGGTTGGTAGACAAAGCTTACATTGTTTTGGTCAGTTGCTAATCTAATGGGCTGTGGCACTCCTGAGAATGAAAACACCAATATGGTTAGTACTAATAAACAATGATGTATAAACTTTCCAATCCATATATGTAAGTTTGTCAGAATAACGAAACTATAGGGATTACAGGTTTAATGTTATGGCTAACAAGGAAAGTAATTTTGCAACTTATTTAGATTTGTGACACTACTTCCAAATGCTCATCATCTTGGCAGATAGAGTGAATAGAACCCATATAATCCATTATTTCTTTGAATTTAGACATCTTAAAGGCATCCGCCTAGGCATTCTAGATGGCATGGACCAAGTACCTAGGTAGTAAACATTTAGGCTAAGTAGGCAGAGTAATTTTACAGCTTATGTTGGACTTGTGAAACTACTTTCAATTGTTCATCACCTAATTACTAGATAGAATAAATAGCATAGTAATCATTTGACAAAAGATCATAAAAATTAAGATGCAAAGTTCATCTGAAGTTTGAATGCATACAAAGTTATAGTCTTATCAATTTATAATTCAAAATTGAAAGGTTTGATACAGGACCATAATTAATTGCCAGCAGACCTCAAGTTACAACTTCTGAGAGTCTAGTAGAAACCAGTCACAATTTTCAACTTGATATACATTTACATAATACTCTTTCATGCTCTGAGCTGAATTGTGTAACTTGAAATTTGAATTTTCACATTCCTCATATAGACAAAGCTAAATTGTGATAACCAAACACGGTAAGAAGTAAATAAAGAAATTCTAAGTTCTCCTAACACTGGGACAAAATGCAAATTGTTGAATTGGGAAACAGGTTTAGAAGTTATGGCAATTGGCGAGATTGCATCTACAAATCCCGAAGATTTGGTCCATCATGTGGCTATAGGACAAGAGTGCTATAAAGTTTGGGTGCATGAAGTAATTGATTATGGGTTGACTTTATATCGGCGTACCCGTGAATTGTTTTTCCTACATGAGGCTTTATAAAGTACGATCGCGTGGCCTATCAAGTATATCAAATTCGACTAGTAGTTTGTGTCCTTTTGAGGTAAGGTAATATTTACACAATTTTGGTATGTTAAGATTATCTCCTCTTTAATTTTCTGACATGTAAATATTCCTCGTTTGCTGAAATTTCTGCAGTGAGCGCATCAATATTAGCTTCTTCCATATTCAGTCCATTAGCTCCATTGAGGTTCCATTCTAAACTCTAAATCTTCATGCCTCAATTATTAACTGCTTCTTTACTTAACAGTGGTATGTTTACGATTGACTTGATTTTTTTTCCTTTGATTGGGTTGTGAAAAAAGTTGTGTACAAGACTAATGGAAAAAAAAAATATGAACATTGCTGTCTAACTTATATGTGTCTAAAAAATTGTTCTGACTAAAAAATTGTCCTACTTTTTATCTGGAGTTGCTCAGCTTTAGTGTCTAAATGCAAGGACATACTAGAGAAGTCTATTATATAAAGTTCTTTTTCATCATTTTACTCTATCATTGAGAATGACGGACTATTCTACTACGAAGAACATGCATTCTATTACTCTTAGCTGTAATGTACTGTGCTGTGACCATGATTGGACAAATTCAACTAAGCATATTTGAAATGGGATATAAACTTGAGCAAACAGGTAATGGAGAATGGTGCTAGTAAACATTCTAGGCAACAAAAAACTAAACCTTAAGTCGGGTTTTTTTGAACCAGGTCTAAGATGGATTCGGCATGATGTTGAATCTGGATTTTTTTGAACCTGGTGTCGAAATGGGTTTTTTTGAACCTGATGTTGAATCTGGATTTCTTTGAACCTGATGTTGAATCTGGATGTTGAATCTGGTGTTGAATCTGGATGTTGAATCTGGACAAATTCAACTAAGCATATTTGAAATAGGTTTTTTTGAACCTGATGTTGAATCTGGATTTCTTTTTTCTTCTTTGTCTGATACTTCCTAGTTATAAACCTGATTTGGGAATTTCTTTTCGGTAAATTCAACAAAGAATAACTACAAGAAAAATAGGGAAATATGAGGAAACCGACAATGATTCGGCATGTCAAAGATCTACAAGCTACAACGTGTTCTTAGCGACACATTGTGACCAATCTATTTGTCGAAGTTGTATATTTATTTATAGATTCACATGATCTATCAATCTTAATATTATTCCATTCAAAGCTGACAAGAAATAACAAATAATACATAGAATCATGTCTAAATATATGGAATTTTTTAGTTTCTAAATAACTTATTAATTTTCGACTTAACGAAACGAAAAACTCTGAAACTCCTATCTGATCCCTGTGAAACTTCCGAAACCACCTATCTCGATATTCACAAGAAGGGGCCGAAACCAATTCCTGTGAAACTTCCGAAACCACCTATATCGATCACAAGAAGTGTCCGAAACCAATTCCAATACCGAGAGTGCAAACCTTGCTAATTCATCTGTTTGTATTGTATGTTATGTTCCAAGCAGTGATTACTATTTAATTCTATATTTTGGATTTTTTTTTCTTCTTTGTCTAATGCTGGAATGAGATATTGTAGTAATCAATTCAAAAAGATTGGTTCAGATTTTCTGATCAGTGAATAAGAATGACAATTATTGTTTTTGATATCTGATCATGATGATACTCAAGTTTGTTTGCTCTTGATGACTTAGGTTTCACCTGTATTTGATTTTCATATTTTAACATTTGAATGTTTTTTTTCTTCTGCTGATCTTTATTATAGAAAAATTGGTGTCAGTTTTTTCTCTTAATGTTAGGTTTTTTCAATTTGTTAAGGGGTACCACATGTTGAGTCTTGGGAAGGAGATAGTCCAATTGATTTATAACAAGATTGGTTCCCAGAAACTATGTTCCTATCGTGATTCAAATCTTCGTTATAGCTTGAAGTACTCGCTCAAATGTAGATATGCTCACCAAACACTCAACATTTTTCTTTTCCAGATTGTATTGTTTTCGTTAATTGGGAAGTTGTATTTTCCTTTGACTATGAAATCGATTTGGCTTTTGTTTATCAGGCTATTGCCATTTGATTTGACTGATTTCATATTATGGACTTCACTTGGAATCCAGTATGGTGTAGAGTGAAAATTCCTCTTTCCGGCTTTATGATTGAAAATTTGAGTGCTAATGTTGCTTGGAGGAAATAAATAATTGTGAAGCACAAAGCTCTTGAGTATCTTTGTATATTCAAACCTTTTTTAGACAAAAAATGATATTTAACCTGTATATATGGATCCAGACCGGTCATCATCTGGAACTGGATCCAGAGATCAGGAGATGACATGATACAAAAACAGAACTTATTGTATACATATATAAACATATAAACCTGTGTAACATAAATATATGTCAGAAATTAACGAAATGTCTGTAGATTGCATAATCAAGGTACTCATATCAACTACCTCTTTTGCTTTTGTGTAGGTTGCAGACATGGGATGAGAGATTGTCAGACAGAGGGCAGGTTATGCTGGAAAAGATGGTGGGCTAGTTGTTGTTCGACATTATGTTTTGACGTATAAATTTTGGGTTTGGATCATTAGATATTAATGTTTAAGTGAAAGTTTGCTTTTTCGTAATTGCTACATAAATTTTGGATTTGGATCATTAGATATTATTGTCTAAGTAAAAGTTATGCTTTCTCGTATTTGCTTGATAAACTTAGGATTTGGATCATTACTTATTATTGTCAAAGTGAAAGTTATTATTTTTCGTAATTGTTGGATCATTTGATATTATTTTCGTAATTATATCTTGTTGGATCAATGTTCTTTTGTGGTTTGTTGTCAATGGTAAAATTGATTACTATTAAAGCATGATTTGTTTTTTTAAAAAAAATTGAAGAGAAATTAAGGCGTGCATAATATGTCCTAATTTATGTGTATTCAGTACTTTTTACGACATACGTTATATGTCATAATATCTGTGCATTAAAGAGTAATTGATGTCTAGTTTATACTTTCCACGACATACAAGAAATGTCGTAAATTTGTGTATACACGGCATCCATTGCATGCCGTACAAACAGTGTATTCACGGCATACATGGAACGCCGTAAAAACTAGTGACTTTTTACGACGCGGACAAATACGGCTTTCACTGCGGCATACATTGAACGCCGTAAATACTTTTTACGGCATACTTTGCACGCTGTAAAAACCAATATTTCTTGTAGTGGCTATCGCAAGCTCGCTGAATATAATAACGTACCCAAGCGATAAACTATATCTGCATGGACTACCGCTAAAGTTATGTGACATCCCAGTCCCAAAATACGTGGGATCGACCACGTGTCATTATACAACTAATACATCTTAAGTAAGATCCAATTCTAATGGTCCCATCGAAATGTACTCTGTTGTATAAACAAGAACTCTAGTCCACAAAGCTAACTCACAACATGTACAATAATCTCACCCACTGATACAAAATATAGAAGCAACACTGAGTAACAAGTCTACCAATGTGCTGAAGAAAAAAAAGAATGTTGAAATATGTCGTAGTACCGGACTAACAAAGTCTCTTGGGAACTAGGGGTGAGCGTCGGTATAATCGGTCGGTATTTGGTCGATTTTTTCGATATTTTTTAAAATCGGTATTTGAAAAATCAATACCAATATCGTACCATTTAGAATCGGTTTTTTCGGTTTCGGTTAAATCGGTATTCGGTCGGTTTTTGTTCGGTATCGATATTTTACCAATTAATATTTGATCAATTAACACACTTAATATTGTAGAACCTCTTAACCTATAATATATATATTTTACTTTTTTGGAAGCATTAATTTTAAAGCCAAGCCTCTACCAACCAAAAAATTAATCAAAATTATTAGAACAATATGTAACAAGTCGCAAACACCTAAAAATGAGCTTAAAATATCAAACGCGGTCACTAAGTTTAAACTTTAGTATAAGTTTAAGTAACCAAAATTCACTTCAAAATTCTATGAGAACACAAAAACATAAGCTCAAAAGATCAAAAACTCAATTTTTAGCATTCTTAACATAAATTCAAGTCCACTAATATCCATTCCAAGTTCTAGAAAACCAACCAAAACAAAGATAAAAATGAAAATAAGTAGTGTAAAATTAATCATGAACAACATTAAAAAATGTGTGTGTGTGTGTGTGTGTTGTGTGTGTGTGTGTGTGTGTGGTGTGGTGTGTGTGTGTGTGAATCGGTTCGGTTCAGTATTTTCGGTGTGGTATTACACTCAAACCGTTACCATTACCATTATACCGTAATTTAGTCGGTTCGGCAATTCGGTATCGGTACATAATTTCTGTTCGGTTTTTCGGAATATTTTAATCGGTATTCGGTCGGTTTTTCGGTATCGGTCGGTATTTGCTCACCCCTATTGGGAACAAACATGCTAATACAAGAACTGAATGGAAATAAATTACAGGAGGATAACCTGATTCTGTACCCACTAACTAGATAAAGATACTTGAATCCCAAGGTGGAGGCCTACCATTGACCATGAGCACTCCTCGGGGAGAATCTCAACATCCTCGGCTGGAACAGCTCTTGTGTAGACTCTCGATATGTACTTCTCCGGGGAAATCTCCTCGTCTATGCCTAGAAGAAAATTAGGTTCTCAGCGAAATGTAGCAAGAAACAAATAACATACCGAAATTAGACAATATATAACAACTCTACTCGAAACGATGTATGTCTAAAGTAACAAACTAAGTGATATGCAAATTGAGGACAATATCCGCATGCACACGTTAGCTGTCAAAGTGAACTCCGAAGCTCTGGTAAAGAGATTCCAGTAACTATGATAACTCTGCAGCTCTAGCAATAAGACAACTATAACAATGAGGGAAAGTAGCTCAAACGTCTCATGACTTGTTCCTCTCTCCCAATGCGATCGTACGAGTTGTAACAATGACTCCTACCCTCCTAAAATCATATGAGCCATATCCATGATGCATGCACCTGATCAGATCCTCTAAGTATATAATGAGTTTGCAAGTAATCTCTAAATACGTGTGCAACTAGAGCTTTGGACTGTCACACGTTTCGATCATTCTGACAACATGTTAGATATGGGAAAGTGCGTCAAGCATGAATGTCAGATGGTGCAGTATCCTACGGTCATGTCTCTAACCAGAGGACTTGAATCGAACTCAACAACATAAAAGATAACGGTACTTGAATCGAACTCAACAACGGACAAAGAATATGGAGCAATCTGGAGTACCTGGCATCGAACATTACAATCAACATACATGTAATCAGAATCGATCGAACCCAAACAATCATACAATTAAAATAATAAATTAAAGGTGTCATGTCTAGTTAAGAGTGTATTTACTAGCTAAGGGTGTTTAAGTGCATGGGAAGGGGTACACTTAGGACTAATATTGGTGTGATAATAGGAATATGCTGGGTGGTGCACCGATAAGGATAATGAGGTTAAGGATATAATGATATTTACAAAAGTTAACATGTGCACATGATGTTCATTAGCTAGCTTCACATGAGCAAAATGGGTGCTATGTGAGCTAAACTTTAGTGTTCATAGTGAACACAAATCGGCATGAATTTAGTGTGTGCATGGATGTTCAAAAGTTACACTCCCATGTCTGAGCTCTCTAGCCTAGTGGTATTAGAGCGGACATCCGGAGGGGGGCAAGGTTCGAGCCCCCCAATTGTGTGTGTGCGTGTGATTTCAAAAAAAAAAAAAAGTTACACTCCCATGAGAAAGTGGTGCTACTTGTGTACGTGAACTTTTGTTGTTACGTTAGGATTATGGAAGGCGATGTGTTTGTGAATATGAGAGTAATACTAACATAGGCATACTTTCCATTCACAGTAAGGAACTAGCTATGCTAGTGTGTGAACACAAGAATGTGTGCTATGTGTTAGAGATTGCTTCTACTTCACGTTTGAGTTCTGCGAAGTTGAAAATGTCGTCGAGACTTGAATCGTACATTTAGCAGCACTTTCCTTAAAGTTTTCGGACACTCCGGTAACGTCTTGGAGTCAACATGCCAGAACACCCAGGATAAGACAGTCTTTTGCCGAAGGTTCATCAGACGTTGTGAGACACCGGCGTAGGGAAGAACACCTTTCTGGAAGACTTTGGAAGAAAAAGAAAGAGAGAATGAATACTGAGATTCTGTGTATTTTAGACTCAGAGATCTGTAGTATATATAGATGGATTCGTGTTGTTTCGTGAAGTCGCGACCCTTCCGAAACAACATTCATTCACCTGTTCGCAGGTTCATTTACCCTTTCGTCTGTCTGGGCCTGTTTGCAAAAACAAAAGTTGAAGAACTTTATTGATACAAACTTTGTAAAAGATTACAATTTGAATTCTGGGAATGGTACAACTTTAGGAATCCAATCTAGATGACGATTGCTTTATCCCTTGGACGATGTGAACTTTGAAGACGAAGCCTCTGAAGTTGAGAACAACTCTGAAATTGAAGGCAAAAAGTCTCGGAAGTTGAAGGCAAAAGCCTCGGTAGAATGCAGCAGCACTTGGGCAAGAACTCCTGAACTCTCTGAACTTTGAAGTCTGATAATCTAATCTCTGATCTCTGATTCTTGATCCCCTGAATGGAAACTTGAAACTCTATTTATAGAGTTCTGAGAAATAACTAACTTTTAGTTATTCTGGACTGCGCAGGATAGATTGCGCAGCAATGGACTGCACAGGCAGTTGCTGGATCATGGGCCAACTGTCTTGGACATATGGCATCATTTGATTGAAATGCGCATAATCATGCATAGAAAGTTGTCACGAAATGAGCAATTGATGGCATGAATGCCACGTGTATTTTGTCATTTGTGTTGATAGAACGCGCACATTGAATTGCGCAAGCTTTGGTTTGTGCCAACTTGATTTGCGCAGGAAATGGATTGCGCCAACATAGATTACGCCAATATGGATTGCGCTGCCAGCTGTCCTCGAGAGCCGTGCTGCACGATTAAAAAACGGTCGCCTCGTTCTCCGTGCTGTCAGCTGTCAGCTGTCAGAAGATTTGATTTGTGTCAGGTAATGATGGTGATTTGCCACGTCAGCCTGTGCGCTTGGAAGTGTGTGCAATCTATCTTGCGCAATCTGAAGGATGCGCAATCTGATTTCTGCGCAGTTCATCTGAAAGTTGTATTTCTTGATTTTCTGACTTTTGTTGATATGTGCAACTTGATTTTTTCAGGACCTACAAGACCCCCTTCATAGTTTTCGAAAATTGAATTTATTCAAAATTTTGAAATACTTTGAATTTTGAATTTGAAATCAATTTGCGCACATAGTGAGTTGTCTGCGCAATCTGAAGGATTTAGCCCATTTTTAGGCGCAATCTAAGGCGGCCGTTTCATTTTAAAAAACTATAAATAGTTCTTCAATTCCTTCGAAGTATTCTTTACTTGCTTTCTTCGTGCACTTGAGAAAAAAACTTCTGAGTTCTTTCCTCCTTCCTTCTCCGACAATCCCAATGGCTCCCCGACGATCCTCTGCCGCCGCTAAGGGCAAGGCCCCCGCCGAATCATCGACTAGGGCTGCGCGCCGAGCTTCTCGCCATGAAACTGCACATCCAGCAATGATAGGTAGATGACCTAATCAAAAACTCTTTTTAGAGTTTTGATTTCACTGTTTCTTTCAGAATCCATCTCTTTTTAGAGATATGATCATACTGCGCCACCCTTTTTAGGGTTTTGGTTGCACAAATCAGTTCATTTCTTCATTTTTATGAAGGACGACTTTCTGCGCAATCGGTTGGCACGCTTTTCGGTGCAAAGCGGGTCCAACGACGGACATCGTTTTCGCCCGAAATTACCGTTTTGTCCCTGTGTCCAGAATTGGACTTAAGGACAGGCAATCCTACCTGATTTGATACTTCTGGACACGTTGGTGATATTTGTTTTACCATCCGACAATGTTTATAGATATTTTCTCTAGGTGTCACTATTAGTTAGTCAATTCCTATTTTTCGTAATTCAGAATTAGTACAACCTCATAGTTTAATACTTAGTAGAGACTAGAGTTGACCCCCTTTGTCCAGGTTGACTATATTAACCAAAAGTCAACTATAGGTCAACCATTGGCTTAGTTTGACCCGGATTGAACTAGAACTTGACTAGTTGACTTTAGTTTGACTCTAATTTGACTTTAGTTGACCTAGTGGACTTGTTGATTAGACTTTGACCTAGAAGGACCTAGAATTATCTAGAATGTACTGTAGATTTCTTTTATTTCATATTAGACTCTTTTGTGACTTGTGATTGCTCTAAATAGGGCACTGTGACTCCAGTTGGACATCTACATTTATCAGCGGCTTGGATTACCAGGCGAGTACATTCTCTGATCTTTTCATGCTTCTTTGGATATGTACTCTTGTTATAGACTAGTATACTTGATGCTGACACGACGTTCACACGGATCGGTACCCTATGGATCTTTTCGTGCGATGTTATCCCCTCGGATACATCGAGTATGTCATGTTTCATGTACTTTATCATGTTCATCATGTACTCCATGTATTCACTTTTATCCATGTGCACTCATGTGTTATTCATGTACACTCATGACCATATGAGCCCCATGTATACAGTAGTTATTATCCATGTGCAATAACATAACATGCTTTGATCCCTGTTATTGGTTGGGGGCAGGGAGAGTGTAGTTGGTTATGTGATCATTATCCCTAGTAGTTGTTATCCATGTTCTTTCCGTAGTTGTATCCATGTGCAACCCAAGCTGTTTACATAACCAATTCATGCTCTGTTTCACGTAGAAGGTTATATTCTTTATTTATCATTATATATCTCAGTTATATCTCTCTCATGTTGATTTCTCTTTACAGCGTTTCATGTATAGTTTTCTATAGCTTGCTTTATATGTCCATTCCTGATATGAACTGTTGTGAGAGATATGTGCTCGTTCCTGTCCTGATTGGACCCGTTGATAAAATTTTACAGGTACTTGGAGTTCACAGTTAGCCTAGAGGATACTGGTAGAGCTTGGAGTATTTACCTAGAGTTTGTTCATTTTTTTTATTGTTTGTCTTAGAGTTGTATTTGAAATCTTGTGTTTATTTAAATGAACAGTTTTACTATCACTCCTGATTCTCTCTCTTGTGGATTATCTTATCTATTTCATCGTGCTGTTATCTATCTTTAGAGTTGTGATTGAGATAGTATCCTTATGAGTTTGTCCTCTGTATGGAGAGTATAGCATATTGTTTTAGTGATCATGACCTAGAAACAGCGTTCTACCGCCGACACTGCGGCGTAGGCTGGACGTACCCACGTCTCGTGCCCTAACGCTAGGGTGCGGGTCGTGACATTGGCCAGGGACCATGTATTTCTGAAGGTGACGTCGATGCGGGACGTCATACGATTCGAAATAAAGGGCAAACTAAGTCCGAGATTCGTAGGTCCCTTCGAGATTCTCGAAAGAGTGGCGGCAGTTGCTTACCGGATTATGCTACCTCCTGCCCTGGCGGAAGTGCACGACGTCTTTCACGTCTCCCAACTTTGAAAGTACATACATGACCCAAGTCATGTGGTTAGCTTCGATCAATTAGAACTGCGCACGATCTATCATACTCGGAGGAGCGCATAGAAATTTTGGACCATAAAGAAAAGATCTTGCGGAGACGATCGATGTCCTTAGTTCGCGTACTCTGGCGCAACCATTCAGTTTAGGAGTCGACGTGGGAACTAGAGGCAGAAATAAAGGAAAATTACCCTTCACTTTTTGCCGACGAAGGTCAGACCCTTGTTCTTAAGTTTCGGGACGAAACATTTTTTTAGTGGTATTATGTAGTGCCCCGCTCCGTTGGGGCGAAGCACTATGTAATAGGCTCGTGGAAAGTCAGACATGGTCGGAAACATAGATGGCTAGTCTGACTTAGTGACGAGTTTGGTATACGAAAACCATGTCATCAATAAAATTGATTTGAACGAATGATATGAGTACCGTTCCAACTAATAAATCGGCTACTGCTGGAATAAGTCCAAGATGCAGTGGACTGTGACTTGGCGAATGAAATCTAAAGAGAGCGACGTAACCGGTCTTCTGTTGGTTTTGTTGGTTTTCTTGGCTTTCCGAATGAATTGTTGCTTGGATTTGATAAGTGTGCTTTCACGTCGATTTCTGAATGTGTCCTTGGGAATTTCGAAGGAAGGATTGAAGGAGGGATTCTAATTTGATGCTCGTGCCATTGCAGGAGTTCGTGTAACTGGCGCTTGACCGTCGCGAAGCGTTCTCCTACTCTCGGTGCAATCTCTCTAGGTGGGTGGTTCTTCGGCCCCTTCTTTTCTACTCCTTTCCGTCAACAAAATTTTTAAAGTTCAACGTTCAAATCGATGATGCTAACTGGATGTATGCTTTACCACTAAGATCAAGAACTTGGAATAATTATATCAACTTAGAGAAATTAACTCTGAATTTATAAGTTTCACACTGAAAAAAGAAAAGATAAAGTTCTAGGAAAGAGATAGAAATTATTCATGTTCTGCAAAACATAATGAAGAAACTTTGGTTGCGGTATATTACGCCTCGAAAAATTTGGTGCCTACGGGATGCTAAATCAGAACGTATGGCTTCGAAAAAAAGAACTCTTGCACGAGTAGAAATGATTATGTGGTTTAATAATGTCTGCACTATGCAATTTACTTCATACATGTTAAACTGTTCATAGATTCGCATGGTTATGGACGACTTGTGCACAAGGTAAGCTTTTCTCGAAATGGTACCCGGGGCGCTGGGATCGAATCGGCCTAGGAGAAAATTATGGAATCGTGTTTCTGCAGGAGGCATTGCGAGACCTCCAGTTAGGCTCACGCGCAACCTGGACTGGTAGGGCACGTCGTAATGCTACGTAATCGTCCTTCATGGTGTCGATATCACCAATGACCGCATATAAGATAGACTGCATGCTCACCTATTGTCTTATGCAGGTGGTAAGTATTATGTCTATTTTGTGCAGGAAATGAGCACGGCCGTGGTAAGATAAGTTGAAATTGGCTCTGTTATTTACTGTTTAAAATGTGCCTTCGATATGAACTGCAAATCTTATAGTTCTAAATAGAAAGATTACTTCGTATACTAGAATCCTTAATAAGCAGTGTCGGTTTAGACGAGTGGGTTCGTCCCATCCATTAGCAAGTATGCAACCCACCACTTCCTAGGTGACGAGCGTGCTGTAGGAGCTCAAGACTAGACTGAAGCTGAAGAATGGGAGGTGGCTCGAAGCTCTCATATTTTGAAGTATTTTGAAGCCCAATTCAGATCGAAGGCTTTTGTTCAAATGTATATGTAGAAGCATAAAAAAGAAGGGATCTTTCTTTTAATCCCACATCGAAAAGGAGAAGAAGGGAGGCCTCATTCCACTCTATATATAGAGACCTCTTGCCTCCTTTGAAAAGGGACCAAAATAAATAAAGAAGAGGGAGCCCATTATCCAGGGAGCCCGTTCGAGCCACAAAAGTTGCAGTATTCTTCTGGGTTGGCTGCAAGTTCTTCACTCGCTGTCATGGCGAGGAATTTGGACTCTGAGTACTATGCGCCCCACGGGCTAGTACGAAGAAGTCCAAGGCGGCACATGCCATGCGCCTTAAACGTGCTATGCCAGCAGTAAACCAGAAGCATGCGCTCACAATCATGCGCGCTGCTGATGGTAAGCTGTACAAGGTCGACTCGGGTGCTGCGGCGCCAGAAACGAGCCGACCTTTAAAGTCCTTGTCTCACTTGGGCGCATCTATTGCGTTCACAACCAAGTCGAGCAAGGCAAACCCAGTGGTCTTGAACTCCCGCGCCTCCTCTGGTTGTGCGTCTGAGGTCCGTTCAAGTCACTTCAAATGCTGTGGTTCCCCCACTACTGATCGTGATGCCTGCTTGGTATTAGATCAGGGGGCACAGCACTCACTTGACCACCCCGGCACTTGGCTTTGCCATGCGCCTGAATGGGGTGCGAAGGTGGCACTCTCACTTTACCACCCCGACGCTTGGCCTTGCCACGCGTCTGAAGGGGGTGCGAAGGTGGCACTCTCCCCAACGATCTGTGCAACGTAATCACTCACAAGCGCCGATCAGGAGAGCCGACCAACAAGCATAATGTACCCATCACAGGGCATACATGTGCTACGGTCGTCATCAACTGCTGCTACCGCAAGACAGTGGCTCCACCACCAAGGCAGTCTGTGTTCCAACAGTTGCAACATGTTGTACATGTCTCCCAGCGCATCACTCTGCCCCGTCAGAGTGAATCACTTCTTCGTCAACGTACAGGTGCATCTACCAGCCTGGGGCTATTATTCTGAAGGAGTTCACCGTCAAAGCTTCTTTGAACAAGGAGAACCATCATCCACAGTACAATGTCTTGCCAAAGAGGAGGATTAGTCGAATCCATCTTCGTCGAGAAGTCAAGGGAAAGACAACAAGACTCTCTCAAACTGTTGCTATTCATAGGCCAGGGCAAATCAAACCCATACGCCAAGTGGCAACCTTCCCGAAGTCAGAACTTGTATTTTTGATGAATGAACTCGCCTCTTCGAATTCAGCTAAGTCAGGGAGCCACTAATGCTCTGAAGAACTCAACAGACGGACCAATGAAGATGCGCCATGCACGGACGTGCCCTTCGGCATCAGGCGCATCACATAGACGCGCCCTTCAGTACCAGGCGCATTACAGAGGATGCACCCCCACACATCTCCATACCGAGTAGAACGCCAACCGACGCGCCCACTCAGCTGTCCATCGAACGTCACCAACATTAAATGCTGAACTGACAGAGTTGGCAGCACGCCTCCCAAAGTCTGAACAGTTGACAGCTTTATTCAGAAAACGAAGCGTCAGCAACGTCAGCATCATCATGACTTTATTTCGATGGCTACTGCCACGTGGCCACTCCACCATCAGCATGCGCCTCTACGGCCATGCGTCCAAATCAGCATGCGCCTCAAAAGCCATGCGCCTCAGACTGCTCTCTGATCCCGAAAGACAGAAGGAAAGTCGCCTGCATGCGCCTCAAAAGCCATGCGCCCCAAATGGTTTGTAACTCCTAAAGGTTATGAGCCCAAGCCTCCTGTGCCCAATCCAAGGCACAGCTTACCAGATCACTTCTTTCCACCAAATTCGAGATCTTCGAACCATGAGTCGACGACACTGGTCCTTTGACTCAACTCATCCGAAGATTTCAGCAACGGAAAGATCTTCCCTCTGCTACGTGCCGGCTCACAACAGCAGTATGAAGAGTTCTCCCCCTCGATCAGGGCGCAGCATCCATGCGCCTCCATCAGCAACCTCCACGTGGCGTCCCCACACCGGCGCATCCTACATGCGCGCATGAGCAGCCAGCCTGCAAAATATAAATAGAAGGATCATCCCTTCACACACACACAGAGACTCAGAACACAAGACTCACAGAGAATCCACAACAGAGAATCACCGGAGAGGCAGTTCTAGACACTCAACGTCTTCCTCCTCTCAGCAAGCTCCAGCACCCAGAGCAATCAACACCTTCAGAGAACCGATAACCGCCGTCAGCCGGTCAACGGAGTCAACGCATTACCACTCGCTCCATTGGCACTAAGGACCCAGCTTAAACAAAAGTGTACTCCTAGGACTACATCTAAGTCCTATATGTATCACTGTTCTGTTTGTATTAAGATTTCAATCAAAACAATTTTAATGGCAAACAAGCTGACGACTCTGCTGGGGACTTCTTTCTCCTCTACCGAGAAAGTCGTGTCACAGGCCGACGACGTGAAGGTGGGCTCCTCCCACAAGACGCTGGTAGTGAGCGCCTCAATCAACAGGCGTACGAGGAGTTCATTTCTGAAGGAAGTGCGAGTCCTTCGAAGCGGCTGTCGAAGCCGAAGAAGAACCCGCGCAGTCTGGGTGCGCAAAGTCGACGCCTCGGGCACCACCGTTGAAGGGGATGCGCCCGTCCAGCCTTTCCCTTCCTGCTGACGTCCTCAGCAGTCAAGGTGCGCCCGCTGATGCAGCGCATCTCTCGGGGAAGCGTGCGGCTGACCACGTTCCCCAGCCATCTTCCTCTCAGGCGAGGAAGATACGTCGACGGAGCAGGGGCGCAGCCAATGCCCCGCGCATCACTTCTGATGCGCCACAAAGAGCCTCTGTCTTTGACAGACTCACTCGCTGTAACTGGCGAGGAGAATTTGGATGCTGAGTACTATGCGCCCCAGCGGGCTGGTACGAAGAAATCCAAGGCGGCACGGGCCATGCGCCACAAACGTGCTATGCCAGCAGCCGGCCAGAGGCACGCGCTTACAATCACGCGCGCTGCCGATGGCAAGCTGTACAAGGTTGACTCAAGTGCTTCTGCACCGACAACGAGTCGACCTTCAAAGTCCTCATCTCGCTTGGGCGCATTCACTGCGTGCACAACCAAGCCGAGAGAGGCAAACTCAGTGGTCTTGAACTCCCGCGCCTCCTCTGGTTGTGCGTTCGAGGTCCGTTCAAGTCACTTCAAATGCTGTGGTTCCCCCACTACTGATCGTGATGCCTGCTTGGTATTAGATCAGGGGGCGCAGCACTCACCCGACCACCCCGGCGCTTGGCCCTGCCATGCGCCTGAGAGGGGTGTGAGGGTAGCACTCTCCTCCAACGACTTGCGCAACGTGATCACTCACAAGCGCCGGTCAGGAGAGTTGACCAACAAGCACGATGCGCCTCTCACGGGGCACACTTGTGCAGTGGTCACCATCAACTGCTGTTGCAAGACGGCAGTACCGCCAAAGCAGTCGGTCTTCCAACGGCTACAATCATCGACACCCCTCCGACATCGCCTTGGGACGAAGGTGTCAGCAGAAGAGGAACTAAAGATTGCTTCATGCAACGTGATCTCCAATTCCTCATCTGTCCGGAAGACGACTGCCAATTCCTCGTCTTCATCCAAAAGCCAGCCGAGGAAAACCAAGGCAGCTGTCACGACCTCTGGAGTGTTCGAAGGCACTCGGTCGAGGAAGAAGTCTTGGAGGAAGCTGGGGGTAGCCAGACCCTTGTCGAGCCTCCTTCCGAAGACGAAGATGTCCAAAGCACAGCTGCGGCGGATCTTCATCAAGGCGAAGATGGCCTCCCTGAAGCCCCTCAAAATGACGATGTCCTCCAGGACACCGCCGGGGGTAGTGCTGAAAACTGAAGAGGCCCTTCAAGACAGAGCTGAGGGCAGTCAGGCCCTTGCAGATGCGCCTGTCGAAGACGAACTCCAGAATGTGGCTGGGGGTGGCCAAACACCAGGAGAAGTACTCCCCCACATGAGAGCGAGGCTGAGAGCGAAGCCTCAACTAATCCATCCACTTCCGGCCGTGTCATGACAGTATACATGACCGGGGGTGATCTTGAGACTGATGCGCCGCCACAGGACATTGTCCAGCGCATAGACTCGCTAGAGGGAGGACTCAAAACCCTCTCTGCCTCAATGCAAGCACTGACTCAAGCAGTGTTTGAGATGCGGTCGGCCTTGATCAGGACACCTTCAAATGGTCCCGACCCAGGAGCCAATGGAGAGTCGAGTGTGCCCCTCCAGCGGACACCCTCAGACACAGAAGCACCCCGGACATCGGAGCCCTCAAACGCTCCACTCCAGGTGGTACCTCCTTCCCGACTCCTAGCTCCACGGAGGACGTGGTCGAAATGATCAAAGATCTGCGGGAGCGCTTCGAGTCCAAGAACAGGCAGGAGGAGCGCCAGAAGATGGGCATTCCCCAGCCTTATCCCCTTGAGTGGAACAAGGTGGTTTATCCCCCAAAGTATAAACCACAAACACTCACGCCGTATGACGGGAAGGACTCTCCACGACGGTACCTGACGTACTTCCAGTCGCAGACAGGGCATCTTCCAAAGGAGGACGCGCTCCTCACCAGCATCTTGTTGGGGCCCTGAAAGGGGTGGCGTATGACTGGTACTGCAGCCTCCCCGATAATTCCATATCGTCCTTCGACGACCTGACACGCCTCTTCCTCGACCGCTTCTACGACGGTGGGAAGGACATGACGATGGCGTCTCTCATTGAGATACGCCAGAAGGACAAGGAAACGGTTCGGGCATTCATCGAACGCTTCCGTCAGGCCTGCTTCAGGCTACCTCCAGGCATGCCAGAACATGCGCTTCTCTCCGCTTGCAGTATGAACATGCTGCCTGCAGTAAAGCTCTGGCTTAACTCTACTCCCCCTTCCCGACTGGAGCTCCCTAATCATTGAAGCTGAAGCTGCAGAGAAGAAGGCGGCCAATGCACGTCTTCTGGGTGTTAGCTTCCCCGCCTTTGACGATAAGGGGAAAAAGTCCGCAACCAACAACTCCGGACGAGAAACAAAGGGGAAACAGGCATTGACTGTTAATGCCTCGAAGGGCGCATCTGCGCCTACTCAAAAGCCTCCACTGGCACCGAGACCCAAGGAGGTGTATTCATTCAATGATGACGACACCCTGCAACTCTTTGAGATACTGAAGCAGGGTGACAAGATCAAGCTTCCGGACCCGAAGCGGCCCGATGAAGTCGGGAAAGTGGACAACCCGAGGTACTGTCACTACCATCGGTTTGTCGGACACCCGACTAAGGACTGCTACGTCCTCAAAAATTACATCCAGTCGCATGATCAATGCGGATGTAATCTCCGTCGACTACGAAGAGAAGACGGTGTCAGCTAATATGGTGTCACTTCAGTTCGGCACCTTGCCGCCGACTACCACACAAGATGGCGTCGTCCCCATCCCTAAGGCGACAATGGAGGTGGTGAATTTGCCACCCACCCGTGACAATGTGAGTGGACTTGTCCCACTCACCACATCTCGAGGAGAGGTCCTCTGGGTTCACCCCGACCTCGTCTCCGAGGTAACTCAACCGGAGGTACGCCCTACCTCCAAAGCAAAAGGCAGGAAGATCAAGTCTTGCCGCACGGTCTCTTCTTCAACGGAAGAGGCGCTTCCTGTGCAGACACGTGCACAACAGAACTCCCAGCCCGGTGAAGCTGCCGCCGAAGTGGTGCCTCCTGGCACCATCCCTGAGGAGGGTCCATCCAAGCCCTCAGCAGCCAATAAACAAAAGCAAGTGGAGGCCCGTTTCGACAGACCTCTGCGGAAAGAAAATGCTTCGGGGCTAGCCAAGCCCCACAATTTTGACATTCTGGCACAACTGGCCAGTACTCCTGCACGCTGTCTTTGTTCGAGCTCCTGCGTCTCTCCAAGGACTCCCGAGAAGCTCTCTGCGAAGCTCTGAAGGATGCCGAATCCTTTCTCAGTCAGGTCAAGCAGCCTGAAGACCTCCCAACTACTTGTGCACACTGTCATTGTGCGGATGAAGTTATCCCAAACATAACCTTCACCCAACAAGACATGCTGCTCAAGCATCACCGACATAACCGACCGTTGTATTACACAGGGTACATCGGTTCGGTAAAGGTGAGCAGGATTCAGATCGATCCGGGGTCTTCCCTAAGCATCATTCCAAAGGCGCTGCTATCAAAGCTGGGGATCCCAATGTACCGGCTGGCGCCCTCCAATACGACCATCAGCGGCTTCAACGCCAGCAAGAGCGAGCCACTGGGCAAGATCCGGCTGAAGTGTCACATCGGCAGCCTCAAAACTGAGGTGACTTGTTATGTGGTGGATGCCGAGGTCAACTACAACATCTTACTCGGACGACCATGGTTACATGAGTACATGGTGGTGCCCTCCACGCTCCACCAATGCATGAAATATGTATCCACCAACGGCGTCATCCGGACGGAGTTTGCAGATATCGATCCCTTCAAAGGGATTGAGGCCTACTTCACCGATTCCGACTTGTACAAGCCACTTGACGAGGAGGAAGCCAACGACGCCGATGATGAAGCAGAGACGGCAACAGAGCCGGACTTGGAGCCCGAAGTGACTCCTGACGCCCCCTTGAAAATCCGTCTGAAGGGAGACCATCCCCAGAAGGCGCCTCCAATGAGCATCAAGCTATCAGGAAAAGCGCCAGCTCGCGAAGCTCCCCTGAAGATACGCCTCAAGGGGAAGCCACCACAAACAGCGGCTCCCCTGGTGGTAAAATTACAAGGGAAGGCGCCACTCATCGAAGGCGCAACCGAGGCACCCCTCAAGGTGCGTCTTAAAGGCAAGCCGCCGCAGTCATCCAAGATGCCGGAGAGGGCTCACATAACCCTCTCAGACCCCAAAGTCAGAGCGGTGGAGGACTCTCCTGATCCGGCCCCAGTGCTTACAGACGAGGAGCTTGGCGAATATATCTCTGCTGATGTAGACGCACCCTCCTTCGACAATGTAATCCCACGGGATAAAATCTCGTACTTTATCAATAATAGAGTGTCTTTCAATTATTCTTGTCTTCCACACTGGAATGCCATGTATACATTAGACAACGCTCTACGGTCGTTGCAAACACAAGTAACGACCGTCTACCATAATCAAATAGTCCCGTCTCAAGGAGTCTTCATAGTCCCTCCACGAAGCCGAGACGAAGGCACCATCATCTCGGGCAAAATCGAGCGTCGTCGGGACCTCCCGTCAATCGAGCCCGAACCTGATACCGGCAGAGTACAGTCTATCGGTACACAGATGCGGCTAAGCACATCATCCAAAAGATGGGCTACGACCTGAAAAGCAATAAAGGCCTAAACTACGGCAAGGGTCGGCATCTCCCTGTCCGGCTTTCGATGCCCAATGGAAAGCCACAGGATTACTATAATCGGACTCGACGGGGGTTAGGCTATGTCACGCCGCCATCAACTCCAGAGAGTTCAGACGCAGAAGACATAGAACATTCCCACTCGTCTGAAGCATCGACGTGGGATTCCGATACCAGTATCGGATCAGTCTTCAGGAAAGTGCTGTCAGCTAACATGACATCGGCGCAACCTCAGAAAGATGAAGGCGAAGACCAACCGCCGGAACCCTTCGAAGAGGAACCCTGGGCTCACGCCTAGGAGAACAATGGGAGTCTCGTTTTGAGTTACGAGAACCTCCCACCGAAGACGAAGTCGAGCAGATCGACCTCGGGATGGGTCTTCTTCTAAACCCATCTTTATCAGCAAAAGCTTGGAAGGAGAAGACCGAGAATCTTTAGTCCAACTGGCTAAGGAGTATATCGACGTCTTCGCCTGGAGCTACGAAGACATGCCGGGTCTCGATCCACAGATCGCGATGCATAGGTTGAACATCTTACCAGATGCCAAACCTATCAAACAACAACAGCGACGCTTCCGCCCGGACATCATGAACGCCATCGATCAGGAGGTGGACAAACTCTTGACCAGTGGCTTCATCCGTGAGGAACAACACCCGGACTGGGTAGCCAACGTCGTCCCTGTCACCAAGAAGAACGGGAAGATACGAGTCTGTATCGACTTCAGGGATCTCAACTCTGCTTGCCCGAAGGATGAATTCCCGCTCCCAATCACCGATGTAATGATCGACAACACATGTGGCTTTGAACGCATGTCCTTCATGGACGGGTATTCAGGCTACAATCAAATCAAGATGTTCCCCGATGACGCAAAACACACGTCATTCAGGACTCCGAAAGGTGTTTTCTGCTACACAGTAATGCCCTTCGGCTTGAAGAACGCCGGTGCAACGTACCAGCGAGCTATGAGCACCATCTTCCGTCAACATCTTCGCAAGACAGTTGAGTGCTATGTTGACGACATCGCAGTCAAGAGCCGCCTCAAAAGAGATCACCTACAGGACCTAAAGACGGTCTTCGATCTCATGCGGGCACATCAACTCAAAATGAACCCCGCTAAATCCTTCCTGGGGGTTTCTAGCGGCAAATTCTTGGGCTTTGTCATCACGGCAAAAGGCATTCATGTCGATCCCGAGAAGACTAAAGCCATCCTCAACATGGACCCTCCGAAGAACCTTCGAGAACTTCGGGGCTTACAGGGACGTTTGGCATACATCCGGAGGTTCATAGCAAACCTCTCCGGTAAATGTCAACCCTTTACTCAGCTCATGAAGAAGGGAGTCTCTTATGTCTGGACAGAGGAGTGCCAAAAGGCTTTCGACGACATCAAGGCTTACTTGACAAGCCCGCCAGTCCTAGTGGCACCTGTCGCCGGCAAACCATTCCTCCTCTACGTCCGTGCCATGGATCATTCCCTCGGCGCTTTACTGGCTCAAAACAGCGATGCAGGCTACGAGCAAGCAATCTACTACCTCAGTCGAACACTCATCGGGGCCGAACACCGGTACAACCCCGTTGAAAAGGAGTGCTTGGCTTTGGTGTTTGCCATTCAGAAGACTCGTCATTACGTCTCGGGCCAGACAATTCACGTCATCTCCCGAGTCAATCCGCTCAGAGTTCTCATGACGAAGCCAGGGTCATTAAACTCCCGGCTGGCTACATGGGCGATCCTACTAACGCCATACAACATGGTGTTTGTCCCGCAGAAGGCGGTCAAGGTCAGGCTCTGGCTGACTTTTTAGCTGCACACCCCATCCCAGAATCTTCAAAACTCTATGAAGACATCCCGGATGAAGTCCAAGAATCAACGTCACTGAAGGAAGCCCCGTTTGGCGGATGTTCTTCGATGGCGCTTCAAGAACGGGCCCCAACGGCCAAATCATCGCAGGAGTGGGGGTAGTCTTAGTCTCCCCCGATCAGCTGGTCATCCAGCGCGCATACTCCCTTTCGAAGCCGTGCTCCAACAATGTTGCTGAGTACAATGCACTCGTCATGGGACTCCAGCTAGCACAACAGCTGGGGGTGGATCATCTGGAAGCCTACGGCGACTCGAAACTCGTCGTAAACCAGATTCGGGGGCAATACGAGGTTCGCCATGAAGATTTGATCCCTTACCATGAAGTTGCATTGAACATCATTTCAACCTTCACTGGGTTCTTCATCGAACATGTACCCCGCCTACAAAACTTGGAGGCTGACGCTCTGGCTGGCCTCGCAGCCTCATTGGCCGCGCCCCTTGGGACTCAACATTATGTTACGGTGACTGGCCGAGACCTGATTTGTCCCAGAAACAACCTATGTTTGCAAATGGCTCACGCCATGCCGACGAACACCGATGTTAATGTCCGAGACTGGAGATTCCCGTTCATCGACTTCGCTGTCTACGGAATCCTTCCGGAAGACCCGAAGGAAGCCGTCTCAGTCAGGAGACGCTCTCTTCGATTCTACTACGATACAGCCACTAAAATGCTGTACCGACGCTCCTTCGACGGGCTTCTCCTTCGATGCCTGTCTAACGAAGAAGCGGCCGAAGCTCTTCGAGAAGCTCATGACGGAACTTGCGGAGCTCACCAACCAGGTCCTAAGTTGCAAGATCGACTGCGACGTATGGGCTACTACTGGCCAACCATGGTTGCCGACGCAGTGAGAATATGCTAAGAAGTGCCATGCATGCCAACTTCATGCAGACTTCATACATACACCATCTGAACCTCTACATCCTACAGTCGCCTCCTGGCCATTCGAAGCCTGGGGCATGGACATTGTAGGGCCAATCACCCCTCCTTCATCGAGAGGACACCGCTTCATCCTGGCCATCACCGATTACTTCTCCAAATGGGCGGAAGCAGTCCCACTAGCAGAAGTAAAAAGCTCCAGGGTGGTCAGCTTTATCAAACACCATGTCATTTACCGTTTCGGGGTACCCCGGCGAATCATCCATGACAATGGTCCCTCAGTTTATCAGCCACATTTTCAGCAGGTTCTGTGACAAGAATCGCATTCAAAACGTGGCCTCAACCGCCTACAATCCGGCAGCAAACGGATTGGCCGAGGCGTTCAACAAAACTATCGTCAGGCTACTCAAAAAAGGTCAGTGTCATCCAACAAACGCGACTGGGACGAAAAGCTTGGCGAATGCCTTGGGCCTACCGCACAACGGTACGGACCCCAACAGGCAACACTCCATTCTCCCTGGTCTACGGGAGCGAAGCAGTACTGCCTCTCGAGATACAGATACCTTCGCTCCGCGTGGCAATCACAAACGATCTCACAGAAGAAGACAATCAACGTCGTCGTCTGCGGGAACTGGAGGCACTTGACGAAAAGCGTCTCCTAGCTCAACAACGCATCGAACTTTACCAAGCCCGTATATCACAGGCTTTCAACAAGAAGGTCAAGCAAAGAACTTTCCAAGTTGGCGACCTGGTTTTAGCAGTCAGAAGGCCAATGGTGTTAACTCACAAGACACCAGGGAAGTTCGAGCCCAAATGGGAAGGACCCTTCATCATCGAGACGGTATACTCAAACGGTGCTTACCGGCTCGCCAAACCCAATGGGGACTTGTTCATGATGCCCATCAACGGCAAGTTCCTAAAGAAGTACTATTCTTGACATCCTCCAGACATGTACTTCCTCAAACAACCTTTTTCCACAAACTCATACGCCTCCGGAACCCAGCTGTTCCGTGGCATCTTCCAGTAGAAAGATAACCACGTCCATATTACCTCTGAGTTGTCTCTCTACACCCTACAAAGCAGAATCTTACACTTCGTAAGCCTACGCTACCCTTCATGTTTACCACGTCCACATTACCTCTGAGTAAACATCTTGTACAAACAACCCCTGCGTTATTGTACATTTATCGCAGAACTTCCACGTCCATATAACCTCTGAGTTGTTCAGCGTATCCTCCAGAGTCATTCCTACCACGTCCATATCACCTCTGAGTAGGAAAAGCTCTACCATCAATCCCATATTTACCACGTCCATATTACCTCTGAGTAAATATGTTGGTTCTCTCTCTCTCAACTTATTATCTGTACCTAAAACCAAGGTGCGCCATGGATGATAAGTCCACATAAATTCCCCAGTGGAAGTACCCAAACCTATCCACTACCCAAACCTATCACGTCCATACTACCTCTGATAGGATTGTCACACCTAAACAGCTCTACCATTCATGCTTCTTGTTCAAAGTATTTCAAAACTTATCCAAAAGTTTTAAAAACTTTGAAGGGGGTCTTGTAGAAGCATGAAAAAGAAGGGATCTTTCTTTTAATCCCACATCGGAAAGGAGAAGAAGGGAGGCCTCATTCCACTCTATATATAGAGACCTCTTGCCTCCTTTGAAAAGGGACCAAAATAAATAAAGAAGAGGGAGCCCATTATCCAGGGAGCCCGTTCGAGCCATAAAAGTTGCAGTATTCTTCTGGGTTGGCTGCAAGTTCTTCACTCGCTGTCATGGCGAGGATAATTTGGACTCTGAGTACTATGCGCCCCACGGGCTAGTACGAAAAAGTCCAAGGCGGCACATGCCATGCGCCTCAAACGTGCTATGCCAGCAGTAAACCAGAAGCATGCGCTCACAATCATGCGCGCTGCTGATGGTAAGCTGTACAAGGTCGACTCGGGTGCTGCGGCGCCAGAAACGAGCCGACCTTTAAAGTCCTTGTCTCACTTGGACGCATCTATTGCGTTCACAACCAAGTCGAGCAAGGCAAACCCAGTGGTCTTGAACTCCCGCGCCTCCTCTGGTTGTGCGTCTGAGGTCTGTTCAAGTCACTTCAAATGCTGTGGTTCCCCCACTACTGATCGTGATGCCTGCTTGGTATTAGATCAGGGGGCGCAGCACTCACTTGACCACCCCGGCACTTGGCTTTGCCATGCGCCTGAAGGGGGTACGAAGGTGGCACTCTCACTTTACCACCCCGACGCTTGGCCTTGCCACGCGTCTGAAGGGGGCGAAGGTGGCACTCTCCCCCAACGATCTGTGCAACATGATCACTCACAAGCGCCGATCAGGAGAGCCGACCAACAAGCATAATGTACCCCTCACAGGGCACACTTGTGCTACGGTCGTCATCAACTGCTGCTACCGCAAGACAGTGGCTCCACCACCAAGGCAGTCTGTGTTCCAACAGTTGCAACATGCTGTACATGTCTCCCAGCGCATCACTCTGCCCCGTCAGAGTGAATCACTTCTTCGTCAACGTACAGGTGCATCTACCAGCCTGGGGCTATTATCTTCTGAAGGAGTTCACCGTCAAAGCTTCTTTGAACAAGGAGAACCATCATCCACAGTACAATGTCTTGCCAAAGAGGAGGATTAGTCGAATCCATCTTCGTCGAGAAGTCAAGGGAAAGACAACAAGACTCTCTCAAACTGTTGCTATTCATAGGCCAGGGCAAATCAAACCCATGCGCCAAGTAGCAACCTTCCCGAAGTCAGAACTTGTATTTTTGATGAATGAACTCGCCTCTTCGAATTCAGCTAAGTCAGGGAGCCACTAATGCTCTGAAGAACTCAACAGACGGACCAATGAAGATGCGCCATGCACGGACGTGCCCTTCGGCATCAGGCGCATCACATAGACGCGCCCTTCAGTACCAGGCGCATTACAGAGGATGCACCCCCACACATCTCCATACCGAGTGGAACGCCAACCGACGCGCCCACTCAGCTGTCCATCGAACGTCACCAACATTAAATGCTGAACTGACAGAGTTGGCAGCACGCCTCCCAAAGTCTGAACAGTTGACAGCTTTATTCAGAAAACGAAGCGTCAGCAACGTCATCATCTCATGACTTTATTTCGACGGCTACTGCCACGTGGCCACTCCACCATCAGCATGCGCCTCTACGGCCATGCGTCCAAATCAGCATGCGCCTCAAAAGCCTTGTGCCTCAGACTACTCTCTGATCCCGAAAGACAGAAGGAAAGTCGCCTGCATGCGCCTCAAAAGCCATGCGCCCCAAATGGTTTGTAACTCCTAAAGGTTATGAGCCGCAGCCTCCTCCTGTGCCCAATCCAAGGCGCAGCTTACCAGATCACTTCTCTCCACCAAATCCGTGATCTTCGAACCATGAGTCGACGACACGTGTCCTTTGACTCAACTCATCCGAGATTTCAGCAACGGAAAGATCTTCCCTCTGCTACGTGCCGGCTCACAACAGCAGTATGAAGAGTTCTCCCCCTCGATCAGGGCGCAGCATCCATGCGCCTCCATCAGCAACCTCCACGTGGCGTCCCCACACCGGCGCATCCTACATGCGCGCATGAGCAGCCAGCCTGCAAAATTATAAAGAAGGATCATCCCCTTCACACACACACAGAGACTCAGAACACAAGACTCACAGAGAATCCACAACAGAGAATCACCGGAGAGGCAGTTCTAGACACTCAACGTCTTCCTCCTCTCAGCAAGCTCCAGCACCCAGAGCAATCAACACCTTCAGAGAACCGATAACCGCCGTCAGCCGGTCAACGGAGTCAACGCATTACCACTCGCTCCATTGGCACTAAGGACCCAGCTTAACAAAAGTGTACTCCTAGGACTACATCTAAGTCCTATATTGTATCACTGTTCTGTTTGTATTAAGATTTCAATCAAAACAATTTTAATGGCAAACAGTATAAAGGGGCATGAATGTATGGAACGATAATGATTATTTCATGGCAGCTTGTCTAGAGTTTTTTTTTGTATTTTTAAAGATGTAGCCGCAACGGCATATGTAATAAAAAATGACCTTGTACATACTTTACAAGTTTTATGAATGAAAAGCTAAATTTCTTCCTATTCTACGTCTTCAACTCTCTGCATTGTTTAATTTCAACTCTCTCAAATGAATTTTCAAGTACACATTCTTGCCTTGTACAAGTCCAATAAAGACATGTAATGCATCACGTCCTGACTCGTGGGATCGATTTATCTCGAGCCAAGGTGATGACGACCGATTTGGCGAGTCGGTGCGTGACAAAAGTGTCCCTAAATACTTGACAAACTACGACGAGGAGGCTCTTCTTGGCCTTGTACCCCAGCAGTTGCACCGGTTGAGGTAGTGAATACTACGATTGATGCGGTGGTTTTTATTCATTATCCATCGTCTTTAGATTAATACTTGGACCAGGTCAAGCCGAACGCCGATTCTTAGAAATAAAATTCAGTCCAAGTTGACAAGAGGACGGGGCTAGGTTAGAAAACAAAAACCCAACCCGATATGAATGAAGGACATGATATCTTTGATTGGGTTGAGCCGAACCAATTTGGAGTTTATCGTCTTCCAAACCTCCCAGCCCACTGAACCCCTTCGAGTCTATGTGCAATATCTACCGTACAGATACACAGATTAAGGGAATTATTATTGCCAAAAAAAATTTACAATGTCCAAAGATTTTTAAAGTGGGTTACCAAAATTGTCCTAATTATAAGGGAAGGTATAAATTTTATTTTTAAAAATTATAATAAATTGAGGGTAGTTTTAGTAATCAATCTTAAAAACTCTTGGACATTGTAAAACCTCCTTGGCAATTACAATTTTCTAGATTAATAGATGGACAATTACCATAACTGTCCGACTACTAGGGTGAGCATTAGGTTTATTCGATTTCAACCGAAATAGTCAAAATCGAATAAACCAAAATTCTAAAAAACTAAAATCGAACCGAAATTAGCCAAAATCGAAACTAAACCGAACCAAATAGTCAATTTGGACTTATTCGATTTATTCGGAATATTTATATTATTTAATTGGTCGGGTCCAAAGTTGAGATCGTTGTTAATTTATAGTAAAAAATTATATTTATATACACACATGTTGTATTTGAAAGTTGCGTCTTAAGTTGGACTAGTTGTTAAATTATCAAAATTGGACTTTAAAATATATATATATATATATATATATATATATTATTATATATATATATATATATATATATATATATATATATATAATTGTTGTTTTCAAAATATACATTTTTAATCATAAATATGCATAATATTGAGAGTATTTATATAATTGTATAATTCTTATTCGATTTCGATTTTGGACCGGAACTGAAATATGAAACTGAAACTTAATAATATTTTAGTAAATCGAAACCAAACCGAATTTTTTTTAAACCGAACGAAATCTCTTATTCGTTCGATTAGATTCGATTTTCAGTCCAAACTCGAATAATACCCCCTAACCGCTACAGAAACTCAAATAGATAGTTGTGACACGTAGTTTTACTTTTCTATTTAGGCACTTATTTTTTTGTTTAGCTTCTTGAAAAAAATTGAGTAATGCTCACACACCTATCTGACATGTAATCGAACTGACTATTAATGCCCAAATATTTAAAACTAAGAACTCATGAGTTCCACTAGAATTTTTTTTTACCATAACCAGTGGTCACCGAACTATGCCATCGTGAACATCTATCATCAACCTCGTCCTCTTCATCTATTGGTCAGGAATATTAGTGCTTCCAATAAACAAAAATGTGTTGATAATATTTCCAAGCGACCGACTGTGCTAATGGAGCACGTTATTGCTTACGTATTTGGGGGTACGAACACTTTTTCCTGTGCAGCAAAATAAATTATATCATATCAATAAATGATTTGTTAGAGTTTTATTTATTTAAGGAAATGTTCTGTCATTCCAGTTTAATTATCGTATTCCTCAAGATTGCATATGCATGCATGTACCATAGTTTTTTTGTAATTATTATTTGTCACCACAATAATTGGCATCTTGTCTTGCCCACCCCACTTGAAAGGACATGAGGCAAGAGGAGTAGGTCTTCCAAATTTTGTCTCGGCTAGGTGAGGTGTTGTCATATGATTGAAGAGCATATGAATATATGTGGACCTGCAACCATTCATTTTTATTTATTATTTACTTGTTACTAATTTGTATAAAAGTTTGCATGAAATAATGGAATATATTTTGATAATTTGTACAACTAAGATCCATTTTCTAATATTTATCGAAATAATCAGTTATCTCCTTTTCTTTTCTTTTCTTTTTTTTTTTTTTTTTTTGGGGGGGGGGGGGGGGGGGGGGGGGGGGGGGGGGGGGGAGGGGGAGTGGTTTGTGGATTCAAATATATTTCTCTAAGGGATTCAAATATTTCATTAAATTTTGGAAAAAATTGAGTTACATCCCACTTTATTTATCCAAATTTAAAGTATTTTACACTAATGTAATCATCTCCCACTTTTAACAGATTTTGTCTAACATGGACAGTCAACTGGATTGACTCAATTTTTGGACCAAATTATCTCCATCTTCTTTCCAAGCAGGCAAACCACGCCTCCCCCCTGGTGTGTTGGGAAAGAAGCGCGGAAACCTTTCCCCAAACCGGAGAGTACCTGCGAGAGGACGAGCAAACAACGCACGAACCCAAAAACAAGCACACACAACAATCACGCAGACAGAGAATTTTGACGTGGAAACCCTTGCGGGAAAAACCACGGGACGATCGGAGTCCAACCCTGAGAAGCCTCCACTAATGGAATAGAGAATTACACCCTCTACAAACTCCTCCGATCCAAATCGGATCCCACAACACTCAGAGACAGAACAATGATCACAAGGCTACGAAGAACGAGAACGACGAGTAGAGATTACCCGAAACACGATCTCCTTCGAAAACGACCTTCGATCCTCGTCTTCTTCTCCGAAGTTGCAATGGCACTCTTGCCTCCTTCTCTCTCAAACTGTGTTATGTTGCACTTATGAATTAGGGTTGAGAAAACTCAATATATCCCCTAATCCCGCAACCAACCTGAACGTTGGATTAGATCCAATGATGAAAACTCATCCAAAATCCCGCTTCAGCCCCCGACACACAGAGTTCGGCCAGAACTCTGTGCGGGGCAACCAGCACTGGCCGACCCACTTCTGGAATGAGGAGGCAGAGTTCGGCCCGAACTCGGCCCTCTGCTTCCAGCAGCTCTCTGCAGCTCTCTCAGCAGTCCTGCTTCCTCCCGAGCTTCTTCGACACACGAACGGCGCTCGTCGCACTCCGGGGTCTCTCCACATAGGTTGGGAACCCCACCCACTCCAACAAATCCCCCTTCACAACTATGGGGAGGACGTCGTCATCCCGACGATCTGCCTGCAGTACTCAAACTTTCCCCTTGGTAGAATCTTCGTGAACATATCAGCTCCGTTGTCATCGTATGCACCTTCTCAAGCTCCGCGTCCTTCTTTCAACCACATCCCGTATCCAGTGATACGAGTCTCGATGTGCTTGGACCGGCTATGAAACGTCTGATTCTTCACAAGATGGATAGCACTCGACTGTCGCAAAGCAAAGTATACTGCTCTTGCTTCAGTCCCATTTCCTGCAACAGCTTCTTCATCCACAACAGCTCCTTGCAAGCCTCCGTCGCCGCAATGTATTCTGCCTCCGTCGTCGACAAGGCAACACACTTCTGCCACCGCGACTGCCACGACACGCTCCTCCCGCAAACATCATCACGTAGCCCGAAGTCGACGCGTGTCTACATCTCCAGCCATATCAGCGTCAGTATACCCGACCAGCTTCGGCTCGTCACCACCAAAGGAAAGTCTCCAACCAGCAGTGCCCTGAAGATATCGTAGAATCCACTTGACCGCACTCCAATGTACCCTTCCAGGATTCGAAAGATACTGCTAACCGTACCAATGCATGAGCAATATCTGGCCTCGTACACCATGGCATACATAAGGTCCCACAGCTGAAGCATATTGAACCCGCTCCATATCTTCTTTTCGTCCTCGGTAGATGGACACTGCTCCTCAGTGAACTTAAAGTGAGCCGCGAGGGGGAAACACTTTCTTCGACCCGTCCATCCCGAAACGCTGAAGTACCGGTGAATGTACTTCTTTTGGGACAAGTGTAGCAGCTTGGACTCTCTCTCTCGGTGATCTCCATCCCAAGAATAGTCTTCGCTGCGCCAAACCTTCATAGAGAAGGCCGCGCCCAGTTTGCGCTTCAACTCCGCTATCCTAGTGGCATTCCGACCCACTAATAGCATATCATAAACATAGAGCAATAAGATGAAAATCATCATCGGCAAAATACCTCACAAATGCACAATGGTCGACGTCGTCGTGCATAACCATGCTCCCCATAAACGACTCGAACTTTCTGTACCACTGCCTCGGAGCCTGCTTCAGACCATACAAGCTCTTCCTCAACCGGCAGACCAAATATGACTTGCCCTTCTCACAGAATCCTCCGGCTGCTCCATGTACAACTCCTCCTCAAGATCACGTGGAGGAACGCCGTTTCACGTCCATATGCTCGACCTCCAAGTCGAAACTGGCTGCTAATGCTAGCACCACCCGAATAGACGAATGCTTGACGACAGGCAAAAAAGATTTCATCAAATCCACGCCTTTCCGTGACGTAGCCCTTGACTACCAGCCTCGCTTTGTATCGAGGGCGAGTAGCATCATCCGTCTGCTTCACTCTGAACACCCATCGATTTTTCAAAGCCTTCTTGCCCTTTGGCAACCGCACCAGATCATAAGTAGAATTGGTGTGCAAGGAACTCATCTCCTCTGCATAGCCACCATCCACTCCTGCCTGTGTTCGTCTTCCATAGCCTCTACGAAACTTTCGGGCTCTCCCCGTCAGTCAATAGCACATACTCATCCGGCGAGTATCGTAGATGGTCGACGATCCCTGTTGCTCCTTCTCAGTGGAGCCATTGCTGGCTGTATACCGACAGCCCTCCCCTTCAGGAACTGCCTTTCCGGCATGCTCATCCTCTGAGGGACACCTGACACCAGCAGCAGGCTGATGATCAAGGTTGGGAGCAACTCCATGTATCGGCTCCCCATAACTGGATCCTCTGCGATGTCCTTGGAAACTGCTCGAAGCGAAATGACTCTAACTCAGGCAATTCCTCAGCCTCAGAAGGCGTCTCGGAATCTTGGTGTGGTCATGGTCTGATCCTCGACGAACACGTCCCTGCTTCTGTAGAGCTTTCCTTCCATGGGTCGTAGAGTCTATAGCCAAACTCATCCCGACCATAGCCGACAAAGACGCATCGCCTCGTCTTCGGCTCAAGTTGGTCCTCTCGTCCTTCGGTACATGCACGAAGGCTTTACAACCAAAACGCCGCAGGTGACTGTATGACGGCTCCTTGCCGTACCATACTTTGTCAGCCACATCACCTGCAAAGGAGCACTAGGAGACAAATTTAATATAAGCAGCTGTGAGAAGAGCCTCACCCCAATAACTGCCCGGCAAGTTTGCTTCTGACAGCAAACACCGCACCTCTCCATCAGTGTCCTGTTCATGCGCTCTACACCATTGAGCTGAGGTGTCTTTGGCGGAGTCTTCTGGTGTCGTATCCCTTGCTCTCTGCAATACGCATCAAAGGGACGATGTATTCGTCGCCATTGTCGGACCGAACACACACAACTTCTTGCCCGTCTCCCTTTCAACGGAGGCCTGAAACTCCTTGAAAGTAGGCAGCACTGATCCTTGGTCTTTAAGGCATAGACCCAAACCTTCCTGGAACAGTCATCAATAAAAGTCACAAAGTAAGAAGCACCAAGAGATTTTACCTCATAGGACCGCAGACATCCGAGTGAATCAACTCGAGCAACGCCGGCTTCCTCGAACTTGGGGATCTGGAAAGACACCCTACTTTGCTTCCCAGCCAAACAGTGCGTGCATTTCTCCAACTTGTAGACTTGAGCCCGGAACATTCCTGTTCAAAGTAGCTCATCCCTTCTCGTGATATGCGAGCCGCCTGTGCACAACTCGGTAGACGCGTCACGACTGCGTTCCTCCTGTGCCCTCTGCGCTCCCTCCATATAGTAGAGACCGGACTTTGCTTCCTCTGGCAATCACCATCGAACCTCTGGAAAGCTTCCACTGACTATTCCGAAGAGACTGAGAATCCCTCGTCATCCAAACCTTCCAACCGACACCAGGTTGAACGGATATCAGGGACATGACGAACATCCTTGAGAACAAGAACCGCACCCGTCTTCGTTCTCAAATGCACATCTCCAATGGCAACCGCCTTCGACACATCTCCGTTGCCCATCTTCAACACGCCACAGTCGCCTGTCGTGTAAGTGGCAAACAGTGCCCTATTGTGAGATACATGTGCTGAAGCCCCTGAGTCCACCAGCCAAGAATTGTCATCGCAGGCGAGGTTAGTAATGACCTCATCACCTACGACGATCACATCGCCTCCATGCACCGAGGCCGCCGCTGTAGTGTTCTCTTCTTGCTTCCCCTTGTCGTCCTTCTTCTCCTTCTTCCAAGCGAAACAATTCCGCTTGATATGGCCCTTCTTACCGCAATGATAACACTCTGAGTCCACGTACCGACCCTTGGACTTCCTCCTGCTCTTGTCTCTGCCACCACCTGGACCCCTGCTTTTGCCCCTTCCGCGGCTCTCTGAAACAAGTGCCTCTGAGTGGTGGGATGTGGATGAAGTGCCCTGAGAACGTCTCCGCATCTCTTCATTCAACACCCCGCTCTTGGCAAACTCCAGACTGACCACGCCCTCTGGAGCAGAAGCGATCATAGATACTCGTACGGTCTCCCACGAGTCTGGCAAGGTACACAGCAGCCACAGTCCCTGAACTTCGTCGTCGAACTTGACTCCCATAGAAGATAGCTGGTCAACCACGCCCTGGAAATCACTCAAGTGATCCGTAATAGACGCCCCATCCTTGTACCGCAGACCCATCATCGTCGGATCAGGAACAACTTGTTTACCCCGGTCTTCTTCGCATACAAGGATTCCAGCTTATCCCACAACGTCTTCGCGTGCTCAATATTGGCAACGTGGTTGTACACGTTCTCATCAACAAACTGCCGTATGTACCCACACACCTGTATGTGCTCGAACTTCCAGTCCTCCTCGGATTTATCACTGGGCCTCTCGGTTGCAAACACAGGTAGATGCAGCTTCTTGACAAATAGCAAATCCTTCATCTTGCTCCGCCAATAATGATAGTTTGTGCCATTAAGGTTCACCATGCGCACCGGCTTCGCGTCCATCTCTCCTCTCTGGTTCCTCTGTCAACTCCTGACACCCTTTGAACCCAAAGCTCTGATACCACTCTGTTGGTATCAGCCAGAACAAAACCTATGCTCTGATACCACTCTGTTTGGAAAGAAGCACGGAAACCTTTCCCCAAACCGGAGAGTACCTGCGAGAGGACCGAGCAAACAACGCACGAACCCAAAAACAAGTACACACAACAATCACGCAGACACAGAGAATTTTTGACATGGAAACCCTTGCGGGAAAAACCACGGGACGATCGGAGTCCAACCCTGAGAAGCCTCCACTAATGGAATAGAAGAATTACACCCTCTACAAACTCCTCCCGATCCAAATCGGATCCCCACAACACTCAGAGACAAGAACAATGATCACAAGGCTACGAAGAACGAGAACGACGAGTAGAGATTACCCGAAACACGATCTCCTTCGAAAACGACCTTCGATCCTCCGTCTTCTTCTCCGAAGTTGCAATGGCACTCTTGCCTCCTTCTCTCTCAAACTTGTGTTATGTTGCACTTATGAATTAGGGTTGAGAAAACTCAATATATATCTCCCTAATCCCGCAACCAACCTGAACCGCTGGATTAGATCCAATGATGAAAACTCATCCAAAATCCCGCTTCAGCCCCCCGACACACAGAGTTCGGCCAGAACTCTGTGCGGGGCAACCAGCACTGGCCGACCCACTTCTGGAATGAGGAGGCAGAGTTCGGCCAGAACTCTGCCAGGGGCAGAGTTCGACCCGAACTCGGCCCCTCTGCTTCCAGCAGCTCTCTGCAGCTCTCTCAGCAGTCCTGCTTCCTCTCCGAGCTTCTTCGACACACGAACGGCGCTCGTCGCACTCCGGGGTCTTCTCCACATAGGTTGGAAACCCCACCGACTCCAACATCGTGCTCGCCCTCCCACCCCCCACCCCCACCTCGCTCAGCACTCTGCCATCACCACCACCACCACCACCACCACCACCACCACCACCACCACCATGACCACCATTATCTCCACCACCTTCACCATCACCACCGGCAACCACAACCACCACCTTCACCAACACCACCGGCCACCACAACCACCTCCCCCTCCCTCGCGCCCCCACCCCCGCTGCCCCACGGCGCCTCCCACACAGCAGCACCCAGAGGCGGGCGACGAAGGGGGGACGACAGTGGCAGAGTAGCGGCGGCACGCGTGGCGAGGTGGGGGCAAGCAACTGCAGCGGCAAGCAACGATCTCCGACGGGAGACGGCCGAAGGGGGGCACGATCTGGATGCGCGTGACGCGGGGAAGAAGACAACATACTAGGAGTATTTTGGTCCAAAAATTGGGTCAATCCAGTTGACCGTCCATGTTAGACGGAATCCGCCAAAAGCGGAGGGGGTGAATTATATTAGTGTAAAGCACTGTGGTGCACCTTAAATTTGGATAAATAAAGTGAGGTGTAACTCAAATTTTCTCTTAAATTTTTTGCTACCATCGAATGGCCCAATGGATGGGACTGGTGTAGGATAAACGCGAGGTCCTCTGTTCAAGTCCGCTTTAGAAAAAAAAAAGGAAAAAAAGAAGAAGAAGAAGAAGAAGAAGAAAAAGAAGAAGAAATATCTATATTTAAAAAAAAACTTGCAACTCTTAAAGTTGAGGATAAAATTGTCACTTTGTACACTTGCAAAGACCAACTTAGTACTGAGCACACATAGTCACTGCTGCAAAGATTTCAAATTAAGGATGCTCATATATTGTCGCTCTAATTGTATGATTCATACTGATGATGTTTTATTACACCTCTGACCTTCGGGAAACTTCGTAGCTCGAACCTCTGTCCTCCTTCTTCTCGAGCTTGAAATTTTCTTCGCTATATTCTTCTTGTTGTTTTCCTGCATACAAGAACAAACGTGAGGGACGGAGATAACTCCTTGGCTGACAGTCCTATGCTTAAGTCGGGCTAAGACTTGAGATTGTTACAAAATTCAACAGAATTTTTACAGTAAAGGTGACTATACCTTTTGAAGTTAATCTATGAGCTATTTTATACCTAGCCAAGACATAACTCTAGATCCTTGTATGCCAAGTTAGGGCTTAACTATGACGACGTGATATATATGAATATTCTTACCCATAGTCATTGTAATCTCTTCGACATTACTATGTAAGGATGGATTCATGTCTGGACCGAACATGAGACTGGATGCAAGATAAGCTCAGGCCTAGCCCTCTAGGTCACAAGAAACCCTCAATCTTTATTCTAAGTCTAGCAATGGGTTTAAATGAAGACTTTAATAAGGAGGGTGTTCAGTATATGCAAGGAAAGGCTTATACATGAGCTAAGGGATCGCTTCATACCTTCATAATTTTTCTACTCTAAACATACAACCTCCTACTTATACTTAAAGCCATGCTACTACAAATCTTCCACGTATACTTAAAGTTATGCTGCTACACATCTGACTCTCATTCCCTCAACATGACTATCAAAAGCCTTAGCTTGTAAGCTCTTTGTAAATGGATCAGCTAGGTTGTCGGCTGATGCTATCTTGATCAAAATAATTCTTTCTTTCTTTACGAAATCTCGTATCAAGTGGTACATGCGCTCAATGTGTTTACCTGTCTTATGGGCTCGTGGTTCCTTCGAGTTTACAACTGCACTACTATTATCACAATAAAGTATAATAGCCTTAGACAAATTTGGTACCATATCCAAGTCCAACGGAAAATTTCTGAGCTAAACCGCTTCTTTGGCCACCTCAGAGGCTGCCACATACTCGACTTCCATGGTGGAATCAACAATACATTTTTGCTTAATACTCCTCTACACAATGGCTCCACCTCCCAAAGTAAATATATAACCTAAGGTAGATTTTCTGGAATCCCTATCTGACTGAAAATCTGAGTTTGTATACCCCAAGGGAACTAAACTATCTGCCTGGTAAACTAGCATATACCCTTTAGTCATTTTTAGGTACTTCAAAATATGCTTTATGGCAGTCCAGTGCTCTTGTCTTAGGTTAGACTGGTATTTGCTGACCACGCCAGCGACAAAGCAGATGTCTGGTCTCGTACATAGCATTGCATACATTAAGCTTCCTACTGCTGAAGCATAAGGAACTGCTTTCATGTTCTCTATCTCTTTACGTGTCCTCGGACACTGCTCCTTTGATAGAGCAATTCCATACCTAAAATGTAAGACCTTTCTTAGAATTTTGCATGCTAAAACGAGTTAGTACAGTATCGATATAGGAAGCTTGGGACAAGCCTAACATCATTTTCGTGCGATCTCGTAGAACTTTGATCCCAAGGATTTGACTTACTGCTTCCAAGTCCTTCATATCAAACTGTTTGGATAACCATACACTTACATCAGATAACATCTTCACATTGTTTCCAATAAGAAAGACGTCATCTACGTAAAGTACTAGGAATACTACCACATTTCCGTCACACTTTCTGTATACACATGATTCATCCTGACATTGATCAAATCCATAGAATTTTATCACCTGATTAAAATATATGTTCCAAGATCTGGAAGCTTGCTTAAGTCCATAAATAGACTTCTTGACCTTACAAACAAGATGCTCTTTGCCCTTTTCAATGAACCCGTCTAGTTGCTTCATATAGATGTCTTCCTCAAGACTTCTATTAAAGAAAGTTGTCTTGACATCCATTTGCCAAATCTCATAATCAAGATGAGCTACAATAGATAAAAGAATCCGGATAGACTTAAGCATGGCTACTGGTGAAAAGATTTCGTCATAATTGATACCCTCTCTTTGAGTAAAATCTTTTGCAACAAGCCGAGCTTTAAAGGTTTCAACCTTACCATCTGATCCTCTTTTTCTCTTATATACCCACTTACATCCAACAGCTTTTACACCAACGGGGGTTCTACAAACTCCAAGACCTTATTGGAATCCATAGATTCTATTTCAGATATGATTGCTTTTTGCCAAGACTCTGCATCTTTATCTTGGAGTGCTTCGTTGTAGGTACAGAGATCATAATCTTGTTTCTCAGGGACGAAGTCTGACGACTCACCCAAGAACATATATCTATCAAGTTGTATCACAACCTCTCACTACGACGAGGTACTATTGATTGTGGTGTAACATTTTTGACACGTTGTGCAATTATTTGTGGTTCATCCTCTTGTACTATTGGTACTGAAGTACTTGGTGTCTCACCACCCAGTTCTTCTAGAACAACTCTACTTGTGGGTTTATGGTTCATCACATAGTCTTCCTTTAAGAATCGGGCATTGGTGCTAACAATGACCTTCTGATCCTTAGGACTATAAAATAAACCTACTTTTGTTCCTCTTGGATAGCCTACAAACAAGCGTACTTTTGTACAAGATTCTAACTTATCTGTTTTTCCATTCAGCACATGTGCTGGACTACCTCAAATGCGAACATGTTTCAGACTAGACTTTCGCCCAATCCACAGCTCGGTGGGAGTAAGAGGTACTGACTTAGAAGGAACCAAGTTCAAAATATAAGCTGTAGCCTCTAAGATATATCTCCAAAACAAATATGGTAAATCTGAATAACTCATCATTGATCTAACCATCTCCATAAGAGTTCTATTCCTTCTTTCTGCTACACCATTCTGCTGGAACATTTCAGGTGCAGTCAATTGGAATGTAATTCCAGCCTCTGATAAATAATTTCTAAATTCTCCAAAGAGGTACTCGCCACCACGATCTGATCATAGTGACTTGATACATTTTCCATGACGTTTCTCCGTTTCAGCCGTGTACTCTTTGAATTTCTTAAAGCACTCAGACTTACGACGCATCAAATAAATGTATCCATACATTGAATAATCATTGTAACGCCCCAGAACCAGAATACTGGAGAGCGGGGGCTTACATAGCCAGCTACGTATATTGAAGTGCAACCCACCTCGCTATACGGTCACGGCTGTCTAGATACATGAGGGTTTAACTAGAAGACATCAGTCTCCTATGGTCATGAACAAGCCTATTGTCTCAATCTCATGCAAGTAATAACAGTTACAAGATGTCAGAGCACCAAATATACAATAGTAAGGTGTCCCATATATTACATATTTGGATGATCATAAAGCTAGTCGTATAAAATATCAAGACTAGCAAGAGTTTCAGTCATACATAATCAACCCTAGGATTCGTCAATCATGTTACAGCCCGTAAGCAGACAGTAATTAAAGGTGCAATCGAGCTAAATACGTGCTCGTCGGCTAAACGTCTCAAAAGAATATTTTACAATAAAGTGAAAGAACAAAAGAAACCCACTCGTTGTCAGGATTACACCTGGTGGTCACCATCTGGCTGGAAGGTAGGTAGATCCTCTGGAGCTGCTCCGATATCTGGCCATAAAAAACCAGCTGGGTCAGACCCCAGAAAAGAAAATGCCACAAAGGAGGCTTCACTTAGGAACTAAAAACCAGCATATCAAAATGAATATTAAAGATAATTATAAAAGAAACTGATAATAACAGGGACAACAATAGTATGTTGAGTACGAGAAAACCATTCAAATAGCCAGGTCACAACCCTTAAATCAAACAAGGACCGAGGTTATAACCCTTTACCTGAACAAAAACTCGTCTCAAGTACTGTTGGTAAAGTAAAACATGATGAGCTTGACATAGGGTACAATATGGCAATAAACGAAAAGAGAACACAGAACTGCTCCGGAAGCCAGGTTACAACCCTTAAACCAAATAAGGACCGAGGTTGTAACCCTTCACCTGAACAGAATTGGACCCCTGATCATTATTGTTAAGGTGAGCATAAATAATCATGACGATATATGATAAGATAACCATGGGACTATTCAGATAACCAGGTTACAACCCTTAAACCAAACAAGGACCGGAATTGTAACCCTTCACCTGAACAGAACTTGGTTTCTCGTTATTTATCGATAGGTAAAGCACAAGAATTCCGGTCATGCTATAATCTTGCACAGGATCAGGACAAGACTAGACTGGGCTAGTCTCCATCCAATCAATCACGGTCACGCAATGAGTACGGCTTGATACTTTAACTAACTAGGGTTATCACAAGCTTAGTTACTAGCAAAATGCAATGAGATTATTCCAACATCCACAAGCCCTACAGACCATCCAGGTTATCCAGACGCAATTAGGAGATCGAATTTATGTGGATACATCGTTCAAGAAATGCCTGTATCCTTAAGTAGTTTGGTGGTTGTAACACATGACTGTGTGCTAAAAATATGCCCTACTCGACGGCAGGCTACAAATCCTATGATAGGGCGCCCAGATAACGAGATTGCCTATAGCTGGGAAATCTCTCCATGACTACTGGATTTTCTAGTTATTAGCCTTAGTCGACTTCAGTAGGTACCCCTGACTGTGGTATTCAAGAGATCCCTATCCTAGACATGATGCAAGACAATATTGGTTTATTTGTACAAACACAATCGTCCACGGTATCCAGGTCATTCATACTTGTCATGTCATAACAGCATATCGAGATATATCATGTCAGGTTTACTTGTCAAGAGTGCGCCACGTCGGACCACTATCATGTTCATGGAACATATCAGAATTTATATGGCATAAGCATAAATGTGACAACTCATCATAGGAATAATAATAATAATAATAAAATAGGACAAGGGCTATGGGAAGAGCCATGCGGCTAAAGGAAATGAGCACATGCGGCAGCGGGGAGGCTGTGCCATGCGGCTCGAGAAGGAAGGGGGCGCATGCGGCTGGAAAAAAATACGGGTTTATGCGGCCAAGAGCACAGGGCGCATGCGGCTGGGAAGACGCGAGCATCTGCGGCTGGAAGAACGGGTCATATGCGGCAGCTGGGGAACAACTCATACGTCTAAGGAAAATGACTTTATGCGGCCATGAGGGAGGGAACAGGGGTATGCGGCTCGAAAGAGCGGGCTGATGCGTCAAGGGGCATGCGGGCTTATGCGGCAAAGAGTATACGGGCTCATGCGACTAGGGATGCAGGTGTCCATGCGGCTGAGGACCAAAGACAGCTTATGCGGCTGAAGGGTGCAGAGCCATGCGGCAAATGGAAATATGAGCTTATGCGGCAATAGACCCAACAAGGCCATACGGTTGGAAAGCTAAAGCCTATGCGGTAATGGAGACTTGCCACATAAAAGTCATACGGCTAAGGCTGCCATGCGGCTGAGAAAGCTTGTCGCATGAAAGTCGTGCGGCTGGAACTGTACTTCTTCTCCGTTTGTCCGAGAAGAAGAGCCATGAAGTCCATGGCTTCCAAGCTCCACAACTCCCTCATCCAAAGTCAGAATTCGAACTTCTATAGGTCTAAATGGGGCAGAATAAAATTACTTACAACATGAAACCATCCAAACTTGAAAATAATAAGGTTAGATAGATCAAAACCCAAAAAATCCAAAATACAACAAACTTAGATCTACACAAATTGAACCATAGAAATTAAAAATACTAAGTATTAAAGTGTCATAAAATCTCGTGGAGAAGACAATAGAACAATAAAAACTGAGTTCCTCCATGAAGCAAGCTGCACTTGCCTAGGCCTCTCTCTTCTGGTAGGTGGAGAGTAATGGAGGAAGAAGAAGGAGAGTTAATAAAAAGTAAAATGAGGAGAGAGAAGGAGCTGGGCGGCTAATAAAGCAAGAGTGGGGGTAGGTAGGGTTGGTCCACATGAAAAACCAATCCAAACCGAACCAAGCCAACCAAGCCGAACCAAGCAAGTAAAATACCAAGATAAACCATGCAATGGGACATACAATATACGTACACGTATACCAAAATACGTAATACGAACCATGGTCGTTACAATCGTTAATAAATGTGACAAAATATTCAAGACACATCTAGCCTAGATAGTCATAGGTCCACACAAATCAGAAAGAAATAATTCCAACACATGTTGGTCCTATACCCCTTTGCCGTAAAAGGCCTTTTGGTCATTTTACCTTTCAAGCAGGATTCACGGACTGGTAGTGCCTCCACTTTCAATGAACTCAAAGGTCCATCTTCAACCAGTCTTTAAATCCTTCTTTGCTTAATATGCCCCAAACGCAAGTGCCAAAGATATGTTTGGTTCATATAAGAAGGTTCTTTTATCTTATTTAAGTTAGATGATATATTATTTATTTCCATAAGTTACATTGTGGGCGAAATAGGATTAATGATATACAGATTATCAACTAATACACCAGAACAGATAAAATATTTATTCTTTCTAATAACAATATTGTCATTAAAATAAATTGAGTATCCATCCTTAACTAACATAGAAACAAAATTAAATTCCTTCTAAGTGAAGGTGCATAAAGACAATCTCTCAATATCAAAGACTTATTTCTACCAAAAGATAAAGTAACATCTCCTAATGCAACGATTGCTACTTTTGTAGCGTCACCCATGAACAAGCATATCTCTCCATCATTGAGACGCCTGGTTTCCTAGAACCCCTGTAATGTATTACAGACATGATTAGTGGCTCATATATCTACACATCAGGTGCCGGTAGATAATACTGCTAAACATGTTTCAACTACTAGTAAATGACATATACCTTCTTTGTTTTCTTGTTTGAGAAGTGGACAATCACTCTTCCAATGTCCTGACCCTTTGCACTTGAAATATTTGTCTTTCGGATTTTTTACAGCGCCTTAAGGTCCCATGCCCTTCTTTGATGAGTTTGCTTGTTTCTGAATGTTATTCTTCTTCTTACCGTCTTTTGGCTTAGAAGTAGAAACCTTTTCAAAAACAAAAATATGACCACTCTGCCTAAAGAGAGATTCAGTATCTTGTAGCTCTTTTGTAACTTCTGCCAAACTATACAACCTTTCGTTCATGTTGTAGTTAAGGCAAAAATTGTTAAAACTTTTAGGCAGAGTCCCGAGAATGATATCGACCTGGGATTCCCTATCGATTTCAGCTCCAAGGATCTCCATCTCATTCAGATGACACTACAACAAAAAACCCTTTTAATGACGGCTAAAAAGCGTCATTAATGACAAACCATGACGCTTTTTTTTCAAAGCAACCGTTATAAAAACGGGTGTTATAAATATTTTTTAAAAGCGTCATAAAATAACCGTCATGAATAGTTTCTATAAAGCGTTATGAATAGTTAATATATAGTGCACAATTTAGAACAATTTTAAAACGTTATGAATAGATAATATGTATAGGCTCAATACAGCACATTTATAACACTTTATACTATTCAAATTAGCATATTTATAATGCTCTATACTGCACAGTATATATTATATTCCAAAAACTTAACATTATATATCACCATCTTTATTACATTTCTCAAAATAGAGTACATATCAACATCTTCATTACATTCTCAAAATAGAATATCCAAATACATATATATATTTACAACTACCAAAATTGTCCACATCAAAACTTGGCCACATAACCAATAATCATGAAAGATCAACGATAGCCAGAACACCAGTGAAATCCTGAGAAAAAAAGAAGACAACCAAATCAGTCCATATAATTGTTAGGCCTAAAAATCAAATCTAATCATGAAATATCAAAAGAAAGGAGTAAAACAACATATATGAATATATTAATGTGATATGATTCACAACCATGGCTTTGCTTCTGTACTAGAAATTGTTTGGAGGACCAACTTCGATGAATGGACAGTGAGCATGTCAAGAGCAAGCTAAGCACAAATGTTGAACTGGACATAAGCTGTTAATAAATGGCTTTACATAAGAATTTGTGGAGTTACTATAAATACAAGCTGGCCCCACAATTGGAGCTTGCCCAGTGTCTTTCGGGACCTCCAATTTTTGTTCCTACTAGCAGTAGACATTATCACCTCACTTGCTATCAGTGATGTTGGTTTCAAGAACCTTCCAACTCCCCAACATAAATCATAAGACTGGCGATTTGGATATCAAGATAAAGTTGTGTCCTAATTATATTAACAAGTATAAATAGGAAAAACAGTTATGAAAGAGTATTTAATGTATCAATAAAACACAGCCTTGGCGAATCAGTAAGTTCACATGCATATGGGGTATGACATGTGCAGCTCATAATGCGAACAAGTACAGGGGACCCCCAAGTTCTTACCTATCATTCTACCTAGTTGATTACCTATCTATCACTCACACATGAGCACACTCACACATTAAACTCAACATACACACACAACTGCCAACACCTATACATACTGATCTGATACACTACTCTCTGCCAAGACATGAGCTAACCTGCATGTACAAGGAAGACCCCCCTATATCTCCGTTGTTGTGGGATTCATTACATATAATACTACAGATGCAAATCAAATAATATAGTTACAGTGTCATCCAGATAACCGAACCACAAGCATAGTAGTTTTGATAATGTGAATCTACATGCAACAAAGTTGTATTCCATTCTAAAAAATAGACTAGGAGTCGTCAAAGTAGAAACAAAGTAACTGCAGATAGCGCGTGTCAGAGAACTCTAGGGACGAATAGACAAATAAATTCAAGCATCTAAAGCAAAGATGTAAAAATCAAGACGTAGTAGCTCTAAATATAATGTAGCCACCATACCTGCTGCAGCGTAGTAATGAGGCGGAAGATACGAGCATAATTTTTCATCACTTTCCCAGCCATAACATATCTGAAAAATTGGACAACTGAGCTGTTTCCTCAAAGAAAAAATGATATAATTATAAAGTCACAAGCAACATTTAAGAATCAAGGGTAAAGGCGGTTACGCAATACAGAATCTTATTTATAAATTCTTCCAATAAAGTTCTGAGTCAATTTTATTAGTGCAATTTGCTCACTACATGAAGAAGATGATACGCTTAAAGGAGCTCATTGCATATTGTCAAAAGTATTTCTGAAATTTAGAAGATACGGAGAATAATGAGGTGCCAATTAGCTACTTTATAGGTGAGATTGTCTTCACACGTACTTATCTTTGCATAAAATTTTAAGTAGAATATGTCTTAACAACTACACTTGTTTTGACATCAACTAAAGGTTCTATTGACTGGCATTTTTCGACCGTTCCTCTTATTTGAGAGCATTTGTTACTCTTTAGCATACTATCGACGATATTATTTGTTGCCAAAAAAACTTGTTTTGACGCGGTTTATGTTCGATTTCCCAGATCACACTTGCTGGACCAGGTGAACCAGCACCAATTGGAACCTAATTTGTTGTTCATATAAAGTTGATCGCAATGCTTTTTCTGTAAATATGTATTGTTAGTGTGCATCTTGTGAGAGGAAGATACGTATTGCTGGAAGTTTGATTCTTGTGACAAACATTAAGGCAATTTTCTTTATCTTTTTCTTTTTTGTTGTTGATTTGCCATCACATCAGGTTGTAACAATTTTTCTTTAGTTTCAGTTTGATTGAAATCCTATTTTTCCTGGTCCATTTCTGATTCCACGTATGCTAAATTCACTGGAAAAATATTTCTCCTTTTTCTAATCGGTTGAGCCTTCCTCAATAAAAAAAATGTAACTAACATTTCGATTTACTGTATTATTTTCTCGTATTCCATTTGTGCACTACAAACTCAATTACTGGAAAAGATTAAACCTCTAGATGAACAAGTGAAGTATTTCTCAGATTGCTATATACTTTTAATCGCTGGAATCAAAACAGGAAAAAGCCCATTTTCTTACTAAACGGTGGAGTCGTCATCAAAAAGGGGGGGAAGTAGATACCTAGATGGGGTTTGTGATCCAGCGTCGATGCCGACGTGTCTCCGTGCCGAGGACAACCCCGACCGGATCCTGAGCCCACGCCTTCCCGAGCCCTCCTCCGACTCCAGTTCCTGTTCTCGACCGAGCGTCGTCCCGCTCATCATGAGCACCGACCTCCCCGATCTTCTGAACCCGAAGCCACAATGCCTGGACGACCTCGACCCACCACATCGTTCCTGCCGCCGCCGCTTCCGTCGACGAGCGAGGGGTTGGGAGCTTAGGGCTTAGGGTTCATGGGAGAAGGGGTTGGGGGCTTAGGGCTTAGAGTGAGACCTAGAGCTAGGGTTTAGAGTGAGACCTAGAGTTAGGGTTTGTGGGAGATTGAAAGAAGGAGATGGGAAATTTAGGGTTTGGGGAGAGGAGGGAAGAGGGGGCAGAAGGAGAGCAAGGAGAATGAGAGTTCTTCTGAGTAAAATCGGAGGGGGGATGGAATATATTACAGAAAGTTTATTACAAGTTTTCCACCGCTCTAAACTATTAATAACGTTTTGTTTTATAAACGTTATAAAAAGCCCAGAATTAGCCCAAACCGTCATAGAAAAAAGGTATTTTTCAACTTGATAACGCTTATGTATCAGCTGTCATTAAAACTCCTTGTCGAGCGTCATTAAAAGGGTTTTTTGTTGTAGTGTGACCCATCATCTTGAGAACATGGTCCCTTATTGGCATACCTTCAGCCATTTTTGTATTCATCAAACACTTCATAGCAAACTGCATAGCTGCTCTACTCTGATTTTCGAAGAGTTCCTTGAGGTTATACATCATGTCATAAGCTGTTGCCATGGCCTGATGCTGATGTTGTAGTACATTTGACATAGATGCAAGAATGTAATTTTGCGCCATCTCGTCTGCCTTTTTTCACTTCTTATAAGCCTCTTTGACCTCTTCATCAGAGTTAGCATCAGGCTTAGGTGTGCATTCCTCAACAAGTACATATTTGTACTCCTCAGCAGTCAGGACAATGTCCAAATTACGTTTTCAGTCAATATAATTAGGTCCAGTAAGTTTATTTCTTTAAGAATCACCATAAGTGGACTGAAAGAACCCATTTTTTGAAATCCTAAGAATCACATAAATAAAAATTATGTAGGGCAAAAAAAAATTTGAATTAATTAAATATTGATTCCCTTAAAACAATAATAATAAATTTATCAACACCTTGAACACCATGAATCTAGCATGCCACAATAGTGTGAACATATACAAATTCAACTTTGTTCAAGTAGATTTTTTTATTAATTTTACTATCATGTCAACATAACTTTATAATAAATAAAATTAATATGTTTGTCTTGCTCTGGTCATAAAAATAATAGCAGTGACTCAGATGGGGAGGATACCACCATTTGTATCTAAGTGTATACCATTACTTAATACTAAGTCCATTATCTTGTAATGAGTTCCTTCAGATGGATAAGTGAACACATACTAGGTAATTTTTTATAATTATTCCTAAGTAAGTTTGTACTGGTGATCCATAATTATACTCATCCGATATGGAGGAGGGCACTTAAGCCAACACGCAAGTATAATTACATCACCTACAAACCAGTAATGGAGACCATAGGATTTATACTAAATAAATTTCCTCCCTCACTTAGTTATTTAACAATGAGGGTTTTTCCACTAGTTGATACTATGTCCATGTTGTCCATTATTAATACAGGCTTAGTTTTTCATAAAACATAACCACAGAATAATAAACATGCATAATCAGAAAAAAGCAAAATGACAACAACAAAAAAATATACAACTATTATGGTCATCTTTCATGATCCGTCCTCAACTATCCGAATCCAAAATCTGGCACTGTGCAGATCTATTCGAGGTTCCTCTAGACTGCTTAAAACCAGCATCTCGTCCGACGTCAGAAACAGCCACCACCGCCATTACGATTGATCAAAAAATAATTAAAATTACATCAATCCTATGCCGCCCGAAGGAGTTCATACATAATCTAGATTGAAATATTAACATTATAAGCATGATCAACCCTCGTGATTTTAATTACATCCAAAACAACAACAACATCCACGACATGTCCGTTAAAACAACAAAAACAAAAACATGCATTGGACCATAATAGTTGGATCTAAGATGCCTGCAAAATCGAGTTATAACAGATCTACATCTACCAACTATTACACAACGCAAGTTTTATTGGACAACATGGACGTATCAATCAATACGCAGATCCAAAGTGGCTCTGATATCAATTGATTGAACTGGGATTCCCAGGACCCTTAGTTTGGTGTGCATATTGATCTATGGAAGTTTAGAAGATCTAAGACGTGTTCTAACCCCTCATAGCGGAACTAGGATTCATGAATTATACTTGTGATGAGAAGAAGAAGACAGTTTCTAGCAACGTCGAGCAGTCACGACCCCAAGATCTTCTGCACGTATTCCTTTCTCGGGTTGGAAGTCGTGTGGGCGACGATCTCCTAACCTTTTCTTCTCCTTGGCAGCCCCTCTTCTCTCCTTGCGTGAATCATGAATTTCGAGAAAAGTTCTTATTTCTGATGAATATAACGGCCAAAGAATAAAGGATATATATAAGGCTACGGCAGAGACCATAAGAAGAAATTAGGGTTAGGTCTCACAACGGATCTGGATATCCCGTGTTCAGTCCGAACACACAACCCAGGCCCATTAACAATAGCTCGATCCACTAAAGAGCTATTATTGTACTACCTTCCTAATCCCAAATTATAATTATAGACTCCTTTTATTATATGCTCGTTTGGCTCCCCATGTTAAGATATCGAATGTCCATCGATCAAATTAAGTTACTGACAACTATATTGATCGACATCTTTTATCCTTAAGTAGTATCACTCAACATTATTTTTTATGTCGGATATAATCCACCTGCAGGATTTATATGATAATCCTTATGAGCTCCTTAAGAGGACATCATCAACCCGATGTATTGGGACATAGATTTCTTTTACAATCAATAGTCCATCATACATACAATGTTATTACCTAATTCATAGAAGTTGTTGACCCATAATGAATCTCACTCTTTTATGAGTCATAGTAATGCACACTGCATATATATGTGTGTTATTATATCCGGATTAAGAGCACAAGCATCCATAATAACAGAGTTGTTTGTTCTCTTTTGAAGTCAGTATAAAGAGAACAACCACAAGTGGTCATGTTCAATACACACAAAGTGTACTAGTGTAAACCTATAGTCAAGATAGACTAATACTAGATTATACTACAACCTTTCCAATGGATTGTCCAAGTCCATCTAGGTTGTGAATTATTTATATATTCCATAGGAAACTGATAATATGATCTTATGTGTGATACCGTACACCATATTATCTACAATATAGAATATCAGACACTTGCATTAACACTTGCAACAAATATAATATGCAAACGTTTGTCCATATGATTCTCATTCAAAATTTAAGAAAATAAAGTTAATACAAAAGTGATGCTTTTAGTATATAACCTAACACAACAGAGACTTTAGGATAAACCCCCTAAAAGCCTAGATTAATTATTGATAATTAATATATAATTCAAACATATAACCCTACTGATAGTCATATTACCTAACCCTAACCAAAATCCTAGGTGAATAGGCTAAGGCTATTGTAATTCAATGATAATAATTAGAAATAACTATTCATTATATATATATATATATATATATATATATATATATATATATATATATATATATATATATATATATATATATATGACCCATAGCTAGTGGTAGTGGTGAGGCATGCATCATGACTGTTCAGAGATCGATTGCCAGTGGGGCATTCGACACAATTACCATTTTTCTATATATATATATATATATATATATATATATATATATATATATATATATATATATATATATATATTTAAAACTAGCACTCTTTATTAATCAAGGCTCAAAATGCCGAAGCCTGAAGGGAGTACAATGCAAAACGCAAAAAGCTACCAAAAAGGCAAGGGGCAACCGCGCCTGCCAGAACTAATTGTGGAAAGTTTGCCAGAACGCTGGAGGGCTGTGGGAGCACAGTGAGCTCCTTTTGCGACATTGCCGGTGGATTTCCCAAATAAGCTGCTCAGCGGAATATTGGTGGTGACCCTCGTATCTCGCTTTGTTACGATTCTTCCAAATTACCCAGGTGGCGGCCGCTGCGACGATCTGGTGGCCGTGGGACACAACTCCCCAGAGGGCCAGGAGATCGTTAAAGCGCCCGTCTCCTGTAGTGATGTTGTAGGTGCGGTTGAGGATGCTCCATATTTGGCCGGGGAGGCATCCCTCCCGGGAGATGTGGTCGATTGTCTCCGTCTGCCTATCATCGCAACAATTACAAACAGACGCCAGGCTGAACCCGATGGTGGCAAGGATCTCATCGGTAGGTAATCTCTTTCTCGTGACTCTCCAAAGGAGGAAAGACCATTTCTTGGGGATACACGATTGCCAGTATCGCGCAGTGAAGTGCTCTTGGCCGTTCTCGTGGATGACAGCCCGTGCCGATCGTACAGAGAAAACACCGAAAGCTTCCAGCGACCATCTCCACTCGTCCGCGTCGGGGCCAATGGAAAGGCCAAGCTGTTGAATGTTATCGACCGTTTTGTCGCCGGGCCAGGCACGAATCTGGTTCCAGTTCCATTCGTTATTGGTGGGGTTCCACAGGTCTTTAATCCTGCTGTTGCTGGGAGCTCCAGAAATGTTCGGGATGAGGCTGTCTCCGGTCCAACGTTCCAGAAAGAGGTTGGCTCTGCCGTCTCCCAGATGGAGCCTGTTCGCCGGCTCAGCCAAATCGCGACCCCGTAAAATACGGCGCCAAGCCGCGGAGGATCTGCTATTAGCTCTGGCCATCGCTGGGTGTCTGTGTTTGAAGTATCTGGCCTTCATGAACCTGGTCCATAGGTTTTCGTTCGTGCGTAATTTCCACCACAGTTTCATAGAGAAGGCTTTGACGATGTGATTGAATTTGGTGAATCCCAGCCCGCCAGTCGCGATCGGGGTGACCATGGTATCCCAGCTGGCCCAGTGGTATTTGTCTTGGCCCTCATTGTGACCCCAGAAGAACTTGTAAAAGATCTGCTCGATCGACGCAAGGACCTTCTTGGTTGGGGAGCAAGCTGCTAAGGTGTGGATAGGGATGGAGTTGAGCACATGTTTGATGAGGATTATTTTGCCGCCTGGGGATAGGGTGGCGTTATGCCAACCTTCGATTTTGTTCCTGATTTTGGTGATGAGGTTCTCGAAGATGCTAGCGTTGGATCTCCCGTACACCAGGGGGCAGCCAAGGTAGGTGAAGGGAGGGCGAGCCACTGAGAAGGAGGTGAGGTTGGTAAGGTTGGTGGCATTCTCGATGTTGAAGCTGTGGTGGGCGTAGATTATGCTTTTGGAATGGTTGATTTTCTGACCAGAGCATCTGGAGTACCGATTCAGGGTGTTGTGAACCACCTCCATCGATCCAATATCCCCAGACGAGAAGATAAGTAAATCATCAGCAAAGACCAGGTGGGTGATGATGGGACAGCCGCTGGCGGTGTGATATTACTGGAAATTCGGGGTGTTGACCATGTTGTTGAGGTTTCTGCTCAGGGCGTCGGCAAGCGATGATGAAGATAGTGGATGATAGAGGATCGCCTTGTCTGACACCGCGACTAGATTTGAAAAAGCCCTCGGATTGGCCGTTGATGACTGTGGAGAACCAAGAGTTGCTGACGGTTCTCCATATGGTGTTGGTCCAATTCTCCGAGAATCCGAAAGTCCTGAAGACCCGATCATGAACTGCCAATCGAGTCTGTCGTAGGCTTTCTCCATGTCGATTTTGATGGCGATGTTTCCCCCACGAGCAGGAAACTTCATGCAGTTGATGAGTTCCTGAGCCATCATGATGTTGTCTTGGATGTTCCTGTCTCGAACGAAACTGCTTGCTCCTCCGAGATGATTTTGGGAAGAATGTCTGTCATTCTGGTAGCAATGATTTTGGATATGATTTTGTTGGTAAAGGTGCAAAGACTGATCGGACGAAAGTCGCAGAAGGAGTTGGGGTTATCTTTTTTCGGAATGAGGATGAGGTTGGCTCTGGCGATGTCTTTGGGGTAGTGAGCTCCTTCAAGGAAAGCAATTGCCGCGTCGGTGATGTCCCGCTTGACGATCTCCTAGCAGGAACGAAAGAAAACACCAGTAAATCCGTCAGGTCCGGGGGTGCTATGCTCGTTCAATGCCCACACCGCATCTTTCACTTCCTGTTCGGACAGGGGGCGCTCCAACAAAGCATTGTCGGAGTCGTTGATGATGGGTGGAATTTGGTTGAGGAAAGAATGGTCTTTGTGGACCATTTCCTTGGAGAATAAGTTGGCATAGTAGTCGGTGGCTGCCTCTTGGATACCCTTTTGGTCAGTTCTGATCGTGCCTTGCTCGTCTGATATTTGATGGATCGATAGTTTGTTTCTTTTGCCGTTGACGCAGGCGTGGAAGTATTTGGAGTTTTTGTCCCCTTCGCTGTCCCATTTCAGTCTAGCTTTCTATTTCCAGAAATCGATCTCAACTTTGAGTCTGAATTTGAGCATGGCCTTGGTAAGGTTCAGGGCTCTCCTGGCCGCTGGGGATCGGTCGATTTGGAATATGGCTTCAGCACGGGCTACGTCGTCCTCAGCGATACGGATCGCTTGGAAAATGTCCCCAAAGGCTTGTTTGCTCCAATTGGAAAGGGCTTTCCTGGTGGCTTTGAGCTTTTTGCTAACCCAAATGAGAGGGTTGGGGGAGTCCTGGCTGTTCCAAGCTTCAGCAACGATGCTCGAGAACTGCGGATGGTCGATCCAAAAGTCGAGGAATTGGAAGTTCTTTTTGGGAAGGTGGGTGATGTTTTTGGTTTCCACCAGAATTGGGGCGTGGTCAGACTCGGTGGAGTTGAGGTGGGATAGGGTAGAGCTGATCCTCATGTCGTGCCATCGCGCGTTGGTGAGTGCTCTGTCCAGACGGGAGTATTGGCGGCGATCGCCATCCTGCATATTGCACCAGGTGAATTCGCTGCCAATGAACTGGAGAGGAGTGAGATGAGCGTTGAATATGAAGTCGTTGAAGTCTTGCATGGCTGATAGGGGTGTGGAACGACCTCCGATCTTCTCCTCTCTGCGGGTGATGGCGTTGAAGTCCCCTATGCAGAGCCAGGGGGTGTTGGGGTTGTGGTGATAGGTGTCGAGAAGATCGTTCCAAAGGATTTTCCGTTCGGCGATAACACAGCTGCCGTGTACCGCTGAAATGATAACACGCTCCGGGAGGGTGGGGTGTGTAACCCAGCAAGAGAGGGCTTGTTGGAAGTCCTGAATGATGTCGAGCTTAACATCCTTCGAGCCCAGAATCCAAATATCGTGCCTGCCGGCGATCGCTGTTGGAAGGCCCAGAGCCAGTTGGGTAGATTTAAGGCGTTTGGACGGGATTTTGGGTTCAATGATGATGAAGATGTCAATCTTGTGAATTTTCCGAAGGCTGGAAATTCTTCTTAATGTCGATTTATTAGCCAGACCTCGAACATTCCAAGATAGGATGTTAAGCATTTAAGATGTTGTGGGAGGGTTTTTTGTTCCGCCTTGCGACGGATCTGGTTAGAATGGTGACACACTTGTCTATGCCCACCTTGCTCTGTAGGGAATTTGGCGCAGTCGCTCTCGATGCTGTTGGGGTTTTACAGTTGTGGTGTTCTTTAGGACTTGAGAAGGGACCTATTAGGTCGCCAGCTGAGTCAACAACAGGATCCTCTGGAGGAATTGTCAGGTAGTCGTGAGCTCTCTCGGTCAACAACTGCTGAAGAGGGACTCCATCGGCTAAGACTTGCATACCTTTCCTAGCTTGGTCTGGTCCGAGGATTGCTAGAGCATCTTCGACTTGGTGTCTGCTGGGCGAGAGTGGTGCTGCGGTCATGGAGTCCGCCACCTGTCCGCTAGGAGGGGGTTGATGCTCAGCGTTACCTGAAGTGATACCCTTCTTTGCTCGCGAAGAGATAGGGGAGGGGGGTAGAGAGGGGATTGGAAGGTCGGAGGGGATTGAGCCTTCGAGGAGGCTTGCCGTCTCCGGGTCTTCTGAGTCGAGAATGGCGAATTGGTTGGAGGTCGCTATGTGTTGGGGAGTGTAAGGGATTAGAGCTCTGCTCGGGGGATCACTGGGTGCTAGCTCGTTGGGGCTGGATTCGAAGCGAATGTGAGAATTCGGGAGGGGTAAGATGGGCGACCTGGGGGATCTTCCCTCTGAAAGGTCGTCTTTTCTGGATGACTTCTTTTTGAGCTCCGGGTGAAGGCGGTGGCAAAACTTCGGAAGGTGGCCCCTTAAGTGGCAGTGGTTGCAAAACAGTATGTGGTTGTCGTAGAGGATTTGTTGGGTGTGGGTGTGGTTGTCTAGCTCGATGGTGATGAAGTTGGGATGTTCTGATGTTAGATCTAGTTCAACACAGATTTTGGCGTAGTGAGCTTTGGTGAGGTTACTGGTCTCGGGCGCCGAGGCCACGTATGTCCCAAAGGAGTTGGCGATGTGTCTAAGCGTCGCTGGGATAAAGCAGACGAGGGGAAGATTAGGAAGGGTAACCCACGCTGCCACAGTGGCTGAGTCTTCTTTGGTGTTGAATCCCGGGGTCCACTTGATTATTTTCATGTGTTGGGATTCGATTCTGGTAGTGCCCTAGGACCACACTGTCCTGTGATCGCGATCCGAAGATAGGTGGAGGATGATGTGCTTGGGGTCAAGGGGGGCCACCCGGTAGTCAGACGACAGATTCTACTTGGCGATGGCTTCTTGAACCTTGGCGAGTTTGGGGCATCCTGAGGAGAATTTCAGAATGAAGGTGTGAGAAAAGGCCGCCGACAGCGAGGACATTTCCAGCTCGGAGAAGGGGATGACTGGGGCTGGGGACGCTGGAGAATAATCGATGTCTGGCAGAGGAACGTCGGGGATGATAATACCCTTCGAGGGGGTGAGATCTGGACGAAGCATGGCGGCGTAGGAGGGCTGAGACGGCCTGGAAGGAGAGGGTCCGGAAGAGCCGGAACGGGCGGAAGAGGCGTCGCTCGGGCCAGGGACGGGGATCGCACTGGCGCTGGAAGGAAGGAGGGAAGAAGTGCCTCAGAAGCCACTACTGAATAGGGGGCATCCGGGGATGGCTGCACGAGGGGAGGAGGTAGCTGGGAGACGGTTGGCGCGGGGGAGACTGAACCGGGTAACGCCGGAGAGGAGCGGCTGCCGACGGAAGGTCCGGTGGAAGAGGAGGGAGTGAGAGGTGGTATGGAGCCGGAAGCGCGAAGGAGGGGGGTTGTGTTGCGCAAGGGGGGGTGGCGGGGGAACAGAGTTCTAAGGAGGGGGAAAGTGGGGGTGCGCAATAGAAAGGAGAGGAGGGGGGCATGAGTGAGAGTGCGGGGAGGGGCAGGGTTAGAAGAAGAGGAAGGTTGGATTGCGCAAAGGGTGTTGGGGGACTCAGCAGAGAGCTGAATTGTGCAGAGGGGGGTGGAGGACACCGCAGCGTCTGGAGAGGGAATGGACTGCGCAAGTGGGGGTGGCCCACCCGGAAGGAGCGCAGTCCAGGGGGACTCAGCTGGGAGCTGAATTGCGCAGGGGGTGGGGGACACTGCAGCGTCAGGAGAGGAAATGGACTGCGCAAGTGGGGGAGGCCCCCCCTGGTGGAGCGCAGTCCAGAGCCTCAGCGCCACGAGAGAGGAGATCTGTTCCATAAACTGCGCAGGGACAAGAGGGGGGCTCTCGCAGCTGGACACGTGCTCGTGAGGGAAGGCCTCGGGAAGCGTGGCCAGGGCAGGGTACCCGAGGGGCAGGTGGGCGGGGGGCCGAGGACAGCAGAGCAGGTGCTCGCTCCTCCCAAGGGGGGAGAAAAGAATTCGAATGGTTGGGGAGGGCGGGAACTCCAGCCAGAAGATGGGGGTGGCCGGGGTTGGCGAGGCTGCCAGCTGGGGCGGCGGAAGACGGGAGGGGCGGTGGGAGCCAACAGCGGGGGAAAAAGGAGCCGTCTCGAGACGCCGGAGCGGGGAAAAGCTCCGAAAAGCTCAGCGGGGGAGAAGGCCGGCGGTTGGGGGGGGGATAGGGTGAAGTGGGGGTGGTTGGGTCTGATGGGCGGCGGGGAGGAGAAGGCGCAGCCAGTCCTGAGCCGCGGGGGGCCAGGGGGACGGCATCGGGGGCGACGGACGGAGCGGGGGAGAGGAAAAGCAGAGGGAGAGGGGCTAAGAGGAAGGGGTGGCCGGCCTAAGCCGGCCAGAGGAAGGGGGGATCTGCTCTGGAGGTGGAGAAGAGACATCCGAACTTTTTTTTTCAGAGGGAGAGGGGCTAAGAGGAAGGGGTGGCCGGCTTAAGCCGGCCAGAGGAAGGGGGGATCTGCTCTGGAGGTGGAAAAAGAGACATCCGAACTTATATATATATATATATATATAATATATATATCTATATATATATATATATATATAGGGAAGGGATATTGTACCAAACTTTTTGCATCAATTGTTGCACCAAACAATCTCAACCACACATTTATTTCAATCATGTGGTATAAAGCATTCCATAAAGTTGTTGCCACGTCAGCATGCTTTATAACCACATGATTGAAATAAATATGTGGTTGAGATTGTTTGGTGCAATAATTGATGCAATAAGTTTGGTGCAATATCCATATATATATATATATATATATATATATATATATATATATATATATATATATATATATATATATATATATATATATATATATTTTATATATATATAAATATATATATATATATATATATATATATATATATATATATATTTATATATATATATATATATATATATATATAATATATATATATATATATATATATATATAATATATATAGCATATAGCCTAGTGGTTAAGAGAGATGCACGCAGCCGAAGTGGTCGGAGTTCGATCCCCAGTGGAGGCAAGTTCGCCACAATTACCAATTGCTTCATATATATATATATATATATATATATATATATATATATATATATATATATATATATATATATATATATATATATATATATATATGCAAATGACCTCTAGCCTAGTGGTTAAGAGAGATGCATGTGGCCCAAGTGGTCGGGAGTTCGAGCCCCGGTGGAGGCGAGTTCGCCACAATTACCCATTGCTTCATTATATATATATATATATATATATATATATATATATATATATATATATATGTGTGTGTGTGTGTGTGTGTGTGTGTGTGTGTGTGTGTGGAAATGACCTCTAGCCTAGTGGTTAAGAGAGATGCATGCGACCCAAGTGGTCGGGAGTTCGAGCCCCGGTGGAGGCGAGTTCGCCACAACCCATTGCTTCAAGAAATTATTGTAAAATTTATATAAGAAAAGAATGATAGATTAAATCAGATCATCTTCTATTCCATATAACCATAGCCGGCACCCCTTGTTCTCGAGTTTGGAAAAATCCTAGCATCCGTCCAGAGAACCAACGTTATACATTCTAAGTATAATTCGCTCAAAATTGGTCAATCTGCTAGGGAGTTGTACTCGCTCAAAAGTGGTCAAACAACCAATTTTGAGCTAGTACAACTTCCTAGCAGATTGACCAAACACACAATTTGGTCCATATTCGTCGAAATTCACAGTATCAAAGATTTGAGAAAAAAATCCAATTAGTTTGCGCATGCTCGTCAAGTCGTGAAGTGACTTGCGATATTGGACTTCTAACATCTGACTTGTCATGTGAACCAAGTTTTTTCATATTTTGAGACAGTCGATTGGATTGTCGTATCATTGGCCCCACGATCCTTTACAACAAATATTTTGTGATCGGTTCATCAAAACTCAATTCTGGGAGCTCCATTAAGTATCTCATTGTTTTGGTTTGATTTGACATATAATTTGACATATTTAGAGAGCAATAATTTTGACATAATTATCGGTATCCTGTGGGCCCATATGCGTACCCCACGTTTGACCTCAAAATAGCTTTTTTTCATGTGTCTAAATTGGACTTTTATGTAGTTACTCTTCGTATTTTACGTATTCCAGACTCGTTGATGTTGTTTATTTCAGCATTCGAAGACGTTTACTATGATTCCTTTTTTATGCTAGCATTTCTTTGGCGAGTTCGTATCTAAATAATTTTCTAACCTTTACTCAACTTCTAGACAAGTTATCTTTCCTCATATTTACTGTTTTTAATGTTATTTTTGTATGTTACTATATTTCATTTCTATTTCATATATTAAATGTTGCTATCATGTGCGTTCGAGAATGACTCAAGTGCAGTCGACGATAAATACATTTCCTTATTCATTCTTGTATCATTTGACCTAGATATTTGTAAAAGAACCAAATGATTTTAGGATATTCTCGTGTTCTATATAACTACGACACATACTTGGTACATGACACGGAGTTATAATATTCATAGTAGGACACATATTATCGTATCTAACCGAGCATCGATACATATAGGACATGTATTGATTAGTGCGTATTTGATAGTATTGATATTTCATTTGATATAGCAGTTATGAATTGGTCATATATGGATAGTATTATCGGGATGATAAGGACAATCACTTGACGTATGGGCTACTTAAATCGGTAAACTATAGTATCTGGATGAACTATGGAAGTGATGACCCTATTTATAGATAGCCTCTGGCGCTCGTCAAATTTTATAAAAGTTTTACAAATAAGTGGTTGATGGTATAATGTACAAACTTATTCTAGTAGTTGTTTGACACACATCGTGGAAATGAAATAAACTTATTTTTGATCGCTTGACTTCTTCCGGCATAAGGTTTCAACACAATATTGATAATGATGTGAAGGCTTTGTTACCAAGTTGAGTAATAGTGATTCAATCGGACGGAGTGTAATGTGAGTAGGTTCATTAATAATATTTTTTATCTTCCTCATATTTTTTATGCCAAAGCCTTGCTTCACCTTGCACCATCGGATCGAGGGGCCCACATGGGGCCCATGCGTGCCCGCTCGAGCCAACGATCGATAGCACTGGGGCTCCCGTAGGGCTCCGAATCCAGACCCTATATGTATAAAACAAATTTCAGAATCATGTTTACTTTCCCAGGTGTTGACCATTTTTAGTTGGAAAAGTAGGTTATTTTCTTCATCATCAATAGTAAGTGGGCAAGTCAATGTCTTCTTTGACGAAAACAGGATGAACGTACGCATTTTGTACATATGATCTATTTAGTTTCTGAAATTTGATGTGGAGCAACAAATTAGAGTTTTCAATTTTTGTATTCATGAGGCCCATAAGTAGAAGTTGCAATAGTAGAAAGTTTTATTGAAAAAGTCATGTAATAAATACCGAATGGTTTGCTAAAAATTTTAGGCAAAGATTTGGTAAGTCCCTAAGGCACTAGCCTAATAGGTGGGGTGGGGGGGCGAGCACAGGTCCTCGGGTTCGAATCCCCCCTTGGGCAGCTGGGTAGCTTTGAGCCACGGCCCAACTTGAAGAAATGACACCTTAAAAATAATATATATATATATATATATATATATATATATATATATATATATATATATATGGAAGAAGGTAATTGTATTGATTTAGAGAAGACATTAGACACTATAATGAATATGTATATCTCCGCCAAACCCTAAGGGTTTGCTCTCCGCCGACCTCCCCTTCTCTCCATCACCCTCATCAGCCCATGCGCCCCCAGCCAAACTCCCCATCTCCATCACCATCTCCAGTTCCCTATAGCCTGTCATTCACAGATCAACCTTCCTAGTCTTTCCACAACACCATCTCTCCACCCCATAGCACCTAACACCCCTCTCCATCCCTGCACCGGAGATTAATATCGATGGCTTCATACAAGGAGGTTGTAGAGAAGATGTCCTCGCTATTCAATCTTCAAGGACCTGCGGGGATCATCTCCTTGACAGCAAGAGAGAGTTCGGCACCTCGCCATTGGGACTCTACCCTGGCAGTCAAACCTTACTTGAACCGTAGATTTTCTCGCGGAGCACTTGCCTCTATCCTAGTAAAGCTATGGAAGACGTCTGATCCGATCCACGTATCGGATCTTGATGTAGAAGCAGGGTCTTTCTTTGTACGGTTACAATCATCGGCAGAGGCCACCCGGATCTTACTAGAAGCACCATGGAGCATTAACGAAGAACTATTGGCGATCGAGAAATGTGATCCGGGGTTATTACCAGAAGAATACAAATTTAATATGGCAGATCTTTGGGTGCAGTTTCACAAGATCCTCCCGAAATTCTTAAACCGGACTACAATTACTCGTATAGCAGAGGCTATAGGCTCTCCAAGGTCCATCTCTCCTTCAGACGAGGAGCAATGGAGCACGTTCGCTCGGCTCAAAATACTAATAGACATTACGAAGCCGCTAAAGAAATCCATCTCAATTTGTATTTATGGCTGCAATGTGAGCCAAGTTACTGTCAGATACGAGAGACTACCTCGCATATGCACGTTCTGCGCCAGAATTGGGCATCTATTCTCGACTTGTCCTGAGAAGGAAACATTCGAGGCACTTATAGACGAAGATTGGACAGATGAAGAAGTTCATCGACTCAGAGAACTGCTTCGACCGAGGATAAGAAGGAAGAATACAGGGTGGAGGTGCAACGAGCATTCCTGCGAAGGGGAGGTACATTAAACCAAGGGGGGCCTGGACCCAACGTCGAACCCCCCTCCGGCAGCACTATCGACTTCCACCCATGCCTCAGCCCCCAGGGAGACGGCGAGAGCACATGATACGCAACCTCCGAGATCTCAGCTAAATCAAATCGTTGTGTATAGCCCTCCCCAACCGAATAATCCATCAAATATCAGTACACCTTATGTGGATAATCCATATCCAAGGGCGGATCAGAATGTGACATCAATAAATGATGCACATAAACACAGGGCTTTCGAGGCCACGTGTACCCAATTGAAGACAAAGGGCAACACAATTTTGGGCACGCGCACATGTGATTATCTCGATCTGATGGATACCGATATAGCCCCTCGGATCATCCTAAATATACCAGAGTAAACACAGAAGTGCAAAGAAGTTCGTGATAGTTCAGGCACAGGCCAGGAAAAGCTTAATAAAACTACTTCACAGCAATTCTCGCCAACATCTTCCATCCAGGAACTCCATCCACCTCCACATTCTTTCATTCAGCAAGAACAAATACACAAGAGCTTAACAACAACATCCAGAATCAGAATTCTCTATTGAAAGCTGTCACGCCCCAGTACCGGAATACTGAGACGGACTAGGCCAGCTACTCCATATGAGGTATATAAACGTCATACGGCGATCGTGGCTGTCAAGAGACAAGGGGGTGCATGCTACAATCAAGTCTCCTATGGTCTCACAGAACATCTATGTCTCAATCAATCAAAACAAGAAGCAGTAAATAATAATCATATAAGACAAAGCAGTAAGGCGTCCCCGACGCTTCATCCAAATGATTCATGAGTCTAGCTAATCAAAATAATGAGCTAGTTCCGTTAGTCAATAGTACATAACTATAGTCAGCTGTAGTCTGATTTAATTACAATTATGTAAAGGAAACTAATGTCCAGAACTGCCGGCTAAACAAGTGCCGGTGGCTAAACGCCAAGTACAAAATAGAAGATATCAGAGCGGTGAAGAAGAAACCACTCATGGTTCCTGGCACAAATACTCCTGGTGTACACCATTGTTCGGGTAGAAAGCTGGATCCCTGGAGCTGCTACAAGATCTGGCCAAACAAAACCAGCGGGGTCAGGCCCCGAATAGCAAGTACCACAAGGGAGCACATGTCACGACCGGTCCCAATTTTGGGTCGAATCGGATCATGCACCAGCTCCTGTTGTTGAGACGGCGACCGTAAGCTGTATCAAGCAGTGAAACACATGCAGATAAAAATTCTAACGAAATATAAAAACATTTTATTCAATTTGAAAAGCCTAAATACAACAAATTAATACAGCATTCATTATTACACTTGTTTCCAAAAGAAAATAAATACTAATCCAGCTCTTAAGATTCTGTGGTTCCAAGTTCTCCGGGACCAGAGTTAGACATCAGATCCTTGATAACGCAATCACCTAAAAATGTTGGTCTCCAGTCAGGAGGGAGCAAAGTACAATTATGAATATTCAACAATTCAAATAATAATTTGAAATTTGCAATATTAAACAATTTGAAATACTTGAGCAATATTTTCCAACAATTCTACAATAAAAAATAATGTGATTTGAATAGGCAACGAACTATGACCAGCTTGGGATGATTCAATTACATCCTAATGATACGGTCCGACCTATCCTCGTGTATATGAGGAATCATCTCGTACAATCAATACAATATGGGGTATTGGTCATAGACGCTACACTACTCCCCCAATATCCAGAGTCAATCAGATTCAATCAATGAGTCAATATTCGAACTCTAGTAAAGAGTTCCACAATCAATACTCTAGGAGAGAGTTCCGTGTAGCAATGTGGTTTAAAATTGTAATAAAACAATTACTAGATAAATTACCAAATAGACATAACTGCACTTGTCTTTGTTTTATTGACTGAATTGAGATGTCTGAACCGAAGAAGATGTCAAGTATGTTCTTGAAATCCTACAATTGAGAATTCTTGACTTAGCACCAATATTCATTTCATATCTAGGTGTGCTAGTTACAATCTCTAGAATTTGTCCTAGTCCGATTTTAGATTATTTACAAACTCTACCAGAACACGCTTATCGATGTGAGTTGCTAACTGAAGAAATATCAATTTAACTTTTTATTGGAAAAAATTGTATTTTTCAATTATTTAGCAAAACTTTGTATTTCATTATATTATATTTAAAAATAATATTTCTTTAAATGAGAAAAATGGGAAAATTTTTTAAATAATAAACTTGTAATTTTTCTAATTTATTTAATGTGAGAAAACAATATTAATTTTTTCCTATAAAATAATTATTTTACTATTTTACGTGTTTACGTCAACCACACCAGAAAAGAGTAAAAATTACACTAACTTATTACAAAACCACAGAAAGTAATAAAGCTGGGCTTATGCCCTTTACAGACTTTTTACATGAATTTAAATAAGAAAAAAATATTCGTTAGTCTCTAAAAATTTTCCTACAAATTAATCACAAAATAAAACTAGTAATTAAATTAATTTAAATTAATTTCAAGTCTCAGATTTTTGGTCCAATCGTCAAAATAGCTAATGCCTCAACGTCCGAAAACTCCGGTTTCGTTTGCATTTAGCTAGGGCCCATGGACCAGTACGGTCGTCGCCCAAAAATCCAATTTATAAATATTTTCGAAAACCGTTTTGAAATTCATTTGTATAATTTTTATAAAAATTTGGGCAGCATTTTCCTCTATATTTGGGACAACCCAAAACTGGAAAAATGTGCCAAATCACCAAAATATTTTTCCCAAACCAGGGAATAACCACTAAAATTTATTTTATCCACAAAACCAATTCACGGAACGTTTCCGAAGAAAATTCGGAAAACCCGAAATTAACTCGGAAAAACCACAGAACCTTTCCAACTCGAAACCAAAGCCACAAATCCATTTCCGAAATAGAATTTGGAAAACCAAACCATAGAAATATTCCGAGAACTCACAGAACGTTTCCGAAAGGATTTCAAAAAATCCGAAAATGTCTCGTTTACCGAATTCCCGGAAAAATTCGTGGACCAAAATTCATCATAGATTACAGAACGAAAACGGGGACAACGAAATATACCAGGAGTTGCTCGGCTAGAGCGCTCAGGTGAATATTAGAGAAAAAGAACACACAGACATCGTCTCGGCTCGGGTCAGCGCCTCGCCGGGGTACGGCTGTGTGTAAAGCACACGAGCTCGGAAGTGACAGCGGCGGGGTGCCGCGGAGTAGCACCGGAGGACGGGGAGGCCGCCCGGGTCGGGCTGGCGCGCACTGGCCGCGGGAAAACGGCGGCCGGGGCTGGTCGCCGGTGGGGCGTCGGCCTCGGGAGGGTGGCGTCGGGCAGGGGTCGGCCGGGAGGAGGTGCGCCGGGCACGAATCGGAGTGGATCCGCTAGGGCACGGAAGTTTGGAAAATTTGTGGTGAATGAAATGTGATGGAGAGAAGAGGGTTTTATGAATGAGAACCAGGGGTTACGAAAATGAAGAGTTTGCCGGAGTTACGGGAGGGGAAGAGACTCGACGTTCGGAAGAGCCAGGGTCGGCCGAGGCTTCAACGGAAAGGAAAGGAAAATGTTCTCCTTTACTGAGAGAGAGATTAATATCAATTTAATGAAAAGTAGCTGAATGGAAAGAGAGTTTTAGATCTTAGTTTTCCATTCTTTATGAAGACTTATTTGGTTATATAAATATACTTTAAATAGTGATTTCGAAAACCGAGATTGGCTCGGATTCGAACATGGGCTCAGAAACAGGTCCGGGACAGGTCAGGCTAATCCAATAAATTAAGAATATATTTTTTACTGAACCGGAAAAATAATATAATAATAATATTAGACACTAAATTAGTTAATTTAAAAATTACGGGTTTTCACAACCTTCCCTCCTTAGAAAATTTCGTCTCGAAATTTAAAGGTAGGGTCAGGGGTACAATCATGCAATCATGCCTGAATCAGTTTGACATCTTCCTTAACAGTCTTGCCCAGTAGGTTAACAATTCAAAACTCATCTAATGCTATATATTCATTAATTTTATCCACTATTTAATTTATATTCTTTTTCCTTTAGAAATAATGTTTCTCCATGATTACTAAATTTTGATTCCATTCCTAATTGCCAATCACCTTAAAATTTTTGTCTTTTATATTTCAATCTTGAACACATCTCTATTCATGCAATATTATTTCTTCCAGCTTGATAATATTCAATTTAATTCTATGATTGATACTCCTAGTCTGTAATACTTAAATGTCAAGCCGTGGTGCCCAATATCATATCTAAATCACACCTTATTCATATTCTGATTTGTCCGATCCATAAAATTTTATCATTTCTTTCTCATAGATGATCATTACTGTGATTTTTAGACTGTCGTGTATATCTTTCATTTTCGATTTTATCTCGAACTCTCTCTATGAAATCATGATTAAGCTCAAATCCTTTTTTGACTAAACTTTCTCAAAATCTTATTACATCTTTCCAACCAATCTTTCTATTTCTTTTTTTCTATATTCGTCATCCTCAATTATTTACATTTAAGTCCAATATTTCTTGTTTCGATTATCCTTTATAGTTAATTCACCATGCACCTTCCTAGAGTGCATCTCTATACCTACATTGACAACCTTTAATCTTCAATGTCAAATTATTCACAACTTTCCTCGATACTATCACCATTGTACTTTTAACTCATATATATCTTATATATCATGTACTCTAAAAATCCAAGCTATAAAAATGTTCTAGTTTACTTCTAAGGCAAAATCAGATTCGAGGCATGATTTGCTAAATATAAAGATAAATATAAACATGTTTAGAATCTTCTAGATAGAGTTTAGAATATTTTGTTGTGATCAAAATCATGAGTAAACATCGAGGTATAATTTAAATAATCATAACGAGTTTAAAGTTTTAAAAATGAGAGCAAATAAAATAGAAAGGTCATAAAATACGAGATCAATTTATTTGAGAAACAAATGATAATGTAATTTTTCGAAATGAGGGACAATTTTCAAATAAAACTGGTATGAGGTATAGGAGTTTGTGACTAAGAAAGAATCAACAAGTTGTACGATTTTAAGATGGTGAGGGTGATTAAAATAGCCATGACAAGAATATAATCCGATAGAATATTTATGGAAGTGGAAGCAAATGCTAGAATACAAATCCTCAGAATGATTAGAGATAACCATGATATGAATATAGTCTTATTAATATTCGAAAACCACTATTTTCAAGTCACTTTGTTTCAAATTCATGCCTCGCCAGTGTGCACCTGACTGCAATAAATTTTTGACTCCATAACTTGAATAATTTAGTTTACCGAGTAATCTTCCAAGTTTATCCATTTTATGGCTAAGCAAACATAGAACAAAGTCTCAATAATATTTGGAAACCTAACGATTACCTGTCATTATTTCAACTTTAGAGTTTATGCCTCGCCAGTGCACAACTAGCTGCAGTAAACCTTGCAGTTTTCCATAATTCAGATAAATGACTATCACGTAAATATGCGAAGTCATGTTAGGTTGCTAAATATTTTCTCAGCTTTGTCCATGCAATTTTTAGAAGAATTTTAAAAATTCAAACGAGTTTAAAGTTCTAAACAGGATAGAAAATGTAGATGACTGTTCTTCTGAGATTGAGGGATTTATCAAAATATGTGTTTGAGATTCAAGAGATTGGGGTTAAAATTAAGAGGAGTATATGTTCTCCGATTTTCTTTTCCAAAGATGAAACGATCAACCTTGATTTGAATAATTGAGTCAAACACTAGATAAGATAGAAGCATCACAGGTTCGGATTAAGTAAGAAAAACCAATGAAATATTCCTGACAAATTACTCAGGGAATACAGAAAATTATTTTGAGAAGAATAATTCCATAACTAAGGAAAGTTGGAAATTTGAGAGAAGGTAAGTTCCATTGATTCAAGGAAATCAAATTGAAATTATCTAGTAACGCCAAGAAATTAAATAGCTTTGGGACAGCTAAAAATCTCCTTGACTAAAGGAATTTGAACAATAGAATGGATTCAAAAATGTGATCAATTTTCTGACCGTTCCTGCTTCATGATCATAGAAGCTTTCTAGGCCTTGATTTGATCAAAAAATTGCATAGAGAGAGTAGGATTTCAAGATGAATGGAGGAAGTCAACAGATGAGAATATTCTCGGTCTTTGGAATAACTCAGGAGATAACAATCAATATTGAAATTGAAAATAACCCTTTTAAGATAATCATGAACTAAACTAATTCTTCTGGTAATAATTGACCTTGAAGTTTAAATGATCCCAGAAGAATTTTGATTCAGGATTGATTCCGAGAAAGTTAGTCAATTGGAAAGGAGATCAAGGCAAAAGGTTGGATATGGTTGTAGATATATATATTGGGTAGATAAGAATTTATCAGGGTTGCTAAGAGAATTCAAAATTCTACATAGCGAACGAATCAAGATTTCAATTAAAGGTAGAGAATAATGAAGAATTCGAAATTTAAGTTTGATAAGAAGAAGAAGACCAAAGAATTCAGTCTTATTCCAAAAAGAATATGAATCCTAAGGTATACTAGAACCTGAAAATTATGGTAGGAAAATAATCTCGAAAGTCAAGGGACACTCAAAGGTACAATCAGCCTAATCTAGATAAGGTTTAGGTACAAACACAAACAAGGTATCCTACGAATCTATAAGCAGGCAAAAATAGATATTTAAGTAAATAATTTTTCGGCCCTAAAATGTAACATGGTGTATATCATCTAAGTGTTCTAGTTGTTTCTAAAGTTTGTTTTCCTAAAGTCTCAACTATCCCTAGGTCAGGTTACAGAACTGTGCGATGGTCTAAACTAAGTTGACTAGACCAATTCACAGATCTGACCTGCATGGGCCACCACTAAAAATATGTCACGATCCGATCCCAATTTCTTGGGTCGAATCGGATCATGCCCAGCCTGC